>CM061536.1:56464396-56758268 GCA_030545055.2 Neoaliturus tenellus | reverse complement strand
CTCTGGAGGTTGTGCAATCTGGTCAACTGAGACTTTAATTTAAACTCAAATAAACTTATTTCTTCTTAAATATGCTACAGAAATTAAACCCTCTTTTCTTAAAAAACTCAACTACAATAAAACTTAAAGACTCAACCCAAAAGAACTTTAACTAACCCTTTAACACGAAAACCCCAAAAAACTCCTAACAGGGCCTATTTTCCCAAAATCAACCAAATACGGTTACTCACCTACGACCGCCCCGGGTCCAGGCACCGCTCCCCCCAACTACAAGCAAGTTGACCTATATATTAGATCGCACCTCGCCTCTGACCTTCAGTTCGATGAACCCAGTGTTTTTACCTCCAAAGCGCCTTGCCATCCAGCGGGACCTTGACTCTAGTCATGACCGTTGCGGCCTCCTACTAAAGTACACAATGTTCATAGTCTTTTATCTAATAAAAAATCCCTAAATACATCTCTCCTTCACACTAGTATTTATTATAACGTATTAATTAAGTCATTTAAAATATTTTACGTATAGTATTTAAATACACGTATGCTTCAGTAGGCCTACATTTATTCGTTTACAAGAGACAACTCACATACCAGCTAAGGAAATGGTAAAAATGATTTAGAAAGAGATACACAGTAGTCATTTGCAAGACACTCTGTGACCATTAAAACTTTTCATACCCTATGCAATATATTCATAAATTGCTGTATAAATCACTCTAAAGATTACCCGCTGTGTTTGAAGGACCATTAGTTAATAAATATTATAAACGATTATTCAATGGCAAAATAGTATTGCCATCATTCTAGTTAGATATACTCTCTTTAAGGCGAATTTATTAATGAGCTTCTCTAATGCAACATCAATTTCTTAGCTGACATGATCGTATGGAAGAAATGACCCTCAAATATTTTGCTTACGACAGGAACATTGGATAGGTGTTGTATACGCGTGAAACAACGAGGCACAGTCACAACGGACAATATAATTAGAAATCTCGCACAGACGGTGGACGGAAGGGCCGCGCCACGCCGCGCCGCCGCGGCCTACAGTTACACCCTACGGTAATGCAGATTGGTAGCGCTCAAGGTGGCCGTGTGGCAGCAGCACGTTACTGAGGCTAGTTCGCATACTTTCCGCCAGACCGCAGGACTAAAACGGAGCATGCAACCGCCCATATGGTTGCCAATCTCTGTATTATATTTCATCTATGGTAAGACCAAAGCCTGGAACCCATAATCTTTTTTTTTTTTTTTTTTTTTTTTTTTCTTTTTTTTTTGAGGTCCCTAGAAGCCAAAAACACTGTTTGTTCAAATTCATATATATGTCCGTTGACACAATAACTCTCGAATGGAACCGTTAACTAAAATAAGCGACTTTTTGGTGACTTTTGGTAACCTTAGTGACCAGAAGACACCCTGTATAAAAATGTTAACTGTCGTATTTTTTTATTGATTGATGAAATGTGTCGGAGTATAGAATAAAATTCCAACCATTTAAAAAAGTTTAGGAAACACCCTCAAATTATGGCTTAAGAAATGTTTTGTTATTCCATGTCTAATATTATTTAAGAATTACTAGCTATTATGTGTTAAAAAAGTGCAGTTTGTTAAGATAATTAATTTTAGTTCTAATTCAGTAAAATAATAATTCCATATATTTACTAATAAAAAAACTAGCTGTTTCCTGTCATGGCTTCACCCGTGATTAAGCTCGTTCGCTACGCTCACTCGCCCTCAGGTTTAGCTTGTTCTACGCTAATCGCCTTCAGTTTTAGCTTGTTCGCTATGCTCACTCGCTGTCACGCTCGCCTTACATCTTTAGTTAATAGTTAGTAAAAAAACCGAAAACCAACGTGTGTTATCAATCCTCGGTTATCGGTTTTTTCATAAAAAAACCGACAAGTGACTTTAACAACCGACCCATCCCTAGTTTATATGCTTTTTTGCATTAATAAATTTAAATAATTGTTAATACAGAGCTTTCTTTTAGAGCAGTTTTTTGGGTGGGATGTTGCTTCTGAAACCATTTTTAGCTCGACCACCCGAATACTTTTGCCATTGACTATGTACACTAACGTGAGTAGACTTCTCATAGCATAGGCGTGTGTGAAGCCTATTGATGGTGGTGCGATCTCGTGCGGCGTCCACAAGTACACGTAACATATGATAGATTAATCTGTATTACCACTCTTCTCAACCAAGGATGAACATTTTATAACTGAAAGTTATGTTTATATTTTGGTAAAGTGTTTTTGCAGCACTGTAAATTCAGCTGAATAATAACAACATCGATTGCAGCAACTCTGGTGCCACGTCCCCCGAACTTCCAAATTTTTGCCTCAAACTAAATGCATTGGATGAGAGGTCTATTCACGTTAGTGTACAAAGTCAATGCTTTTGCATAACCTCCAGCCAAGCCGAATAGTGCTACTATTCAACCACCCGAGTACTCGCACACCCTAGTTCAACACCAAATCAATTGTGTGTGCTGTTGCAGTGTTTAAGAGGAGTGCGGAGACTGCTGACCCAGCTACATTCACATCTTTCGCCGGGAAAAGCTATGTCCAGCTGAAGATCTCCAACGAAGACGAGTTGCTGAAGTATGAGGCCGAGCATCTCCGCACATAGACTCATAAAATATCAAGTTCTATGTAAATTCATGTTAACGATCAATTTTGAATTTTAACCACCTGCTCGCGCATTTTAATGTATTTTTAGGCAACTTTATACACATCACCACCAATTACTTACATGTCATTATTATAACTATTAGATTATAAAAATATATTTGTACTTTTAAGCTTATTTGTTACTTTTTTCTTATATTTTTAGCTGGACTAGACGGTTTATCATTGTTGGAGGTAGTTTTAGAACAAATCTATGTTGTGTAATCTATGACTGTGTATTTGTAATGCAATAAATATTAATAAATAAGTTATTTAACGTGTTCAGGTTTCAAATATTTCCCCCATTCAGAATACAACTCGACACTATATGGAGAAAAAATTGTTTTGTAAACATTTTTAAATTTGAGTGTTGAAATTTCAAAATTTGAACATAAATAATTTATGGTTAGTTTGGTAACCCCTAAATACAAAAAAGTGGTTTTCAGAGTGATGTGTGTCTGGGTGTTAACAGAGCTAGAGAGGCCCCAATGGACTATTTTGATGAAATTTGGTATCTAGGTCCAAATCCACTCTACTTCCAACCTTTTTTTCATTTTTTAAATTCTTTATTTTTAAGGTTAGTTTACCCCCCAAAACCCTAAAAAAACATTAAAAATAAAAATTTCTAAAAACGGCTAACGATTTTGATTCAAATTTTATGGTTTAATAAGTTATAATTATGAATAAAATGATACCACCCTCACCTCCAAGAAAAGTCGCGTTCAAAAGTTACAAAGCCTAAAGTGTTTAAAATATCAGTTTTTTTATTTTCAAGAAAATTAAATAAATTTTACTTGTCACTATCATAACAAGCTATAAAAAATTAACAATCCAGTATTTTAAATTATTGCTCTACTTCAAGTGGTTGCGGAGAAAAAATTCAATTTTCATCACACTACATCGATATCACCTGTTTTCGATCCTCGTTTCTACCGTCAAAACCCCTGTTTTGCCGGCCTAGGCCTGCAAAATCAGCTGGCCTAGAGCTTACATAAAAACAGTTATCACAATACGTTGTATCACAAAAACATGTGACTGCAACAATGAAATGAATTGGTTGCCTAGCAACCGGAAACACATTGCATACCGCTAGATTAGGTTAGTAGTTATGCTTGACTTAGTTGCTTGGCTCTGAATAAAATATTTTTCATTAGTATAATATTTATTGCATTGTGTAGTGTGATGAAAAATATCGTTCGTAACTCAGGCCGAAAGCGTTTTGCCAACCCTCGATCGTTTCAAGTTCTCAACTTTGTCTCGAACTTGAAACACGATCTCGGGGCCGGCAAAACGCAACTTTCGGCTCTTGTGACGAAATATACTATTTTTGTTTGGCGGTAAACGCAGTTAAGTCACAGAAGCGCATAGAGTCAAACTCGTACTGCTCAGCTGGTTGGTAGGTATCTGACTGAGTTTTCAAGACATTCATGTTTACAGGCTTTTAACACCTTTTTAAATTGTTGGGAAAAAGTATGTGTCAGTTATCTGATACACTTTATTATTTACTAAAAATCACACTGGATATGACATGCCAGCTTGTAAACCCAAATAAAAGGATGAGGATAGACTTTGACATTACATATTTATGGAATAGGCAGTAAATCAGATTACTACAAATAATATTATGTTTATTTATAACAAAATACATTAAAACAATTTAACTTGTATGTTATAAATGATTTTACTTTAAATATCATTGGCAAACTCTGTACAGCAGACATACAATGTAAGAAGTGTTCTTTGTACACACCATCCTATGCAATACTGTAACAAAAGAAAGGGGACATTAGTATGAATTGTATATTAGCAATGAATACAAAAACGTTAAGAAGGTCACATCCCATGTTAAAATTGGCCAACATTTTATTCCGCTAGGAGCGCTGTAAACTGAACTTGAGCACTCCAATAGAGATAGCGCCAGAGGAATCGGCCTAAACATAGTACGAGAGACAGGGAAATATAAAATTTCTTATTAGTATTGTGTCGTTAAAACACTATTTTGAACATTAGTTACCTAGCTTATTTGGTATCATTGGAAAGCTTTTTTCAAGAAGAATCGTTATTTTAAGTCATCATATCCTTTTATTGTTAAGACTTTGTCGTTTGGGCTTTCAACTTTAATGTTATTCTAATGAAGATATTTTATTGAATCATATGTTTACAAAAATTAACTAAGTTTTAAACGTCGTCATGGTATCCTGCTATTTTCAAATTTGTTTACTTAGGTTCCAAAATGAGCACTAATGTAGGCGGACGGAAATAGTGTTCCTACATTAATGGTGAGAATTGGTCCACTAATGGTTAAACTGTTATAGGTTATGTATATGTGAGTGCAGCGTGAGACGAGATTCTTTGCTGGTGACCATCTCTGCAACAAAGTCAGAATGTAATCTGACTAATAGGTCATTGTCTCGTGCGCGCTCTCATGGTGAGTGCGCTACTAAGTCAACACAAACTTTCTTAACCATTTCATCCATAAGATGTGACCTTCTTAACGTTTTTGTATTCATTGATATTAGTTCTCCCTCGAATACACCAATTAAAAATAAGTACAATCGGATGAATAGATTTTAGATAAGTTTCACAAAGTTATTGAGTTGATTCATACAAAATTCAGAAGCTCTGGGGTAACTTATATCTTAATTGAATACCCAACAGAAAATCTTGTAATATTTAAAAATTTATAAAAAAGTTACTCAGGTTTAAATGGTACACCAAAATAGTGGAAGCCTAGCTTAATACAGAGTTGTTTTACAAACTAAATTAACCCTCCACATTCTGATCATTGTTGCAACCTATTTCATAAAGATTGTATGTGCAATATTTTTGACAATTAATTAATTTGGATTTCTTCTCCATATGTTACGATATGCAATGTGTGATTGGTCTGTTTGCAATAACGTAGTCGTTTTTGAGTGTTTTTCAATATTGTTAACATAATACTTAATTTTGTTACTAAGCATTCCTCAATGCCAGTCACATTTTATTTTGCAAATTAGGGATTTTCACAAGATTATTCCCAAATTTCGTAAAAAAAACAATATATATATATATATATATATATATATATATATAATTTATATGTAAATTTGGTTAACAGCAACAATACAATTGTCTCTTTAATTTGGTTACTTTGATAGTAGGCTTATAACTTCAAAGTGAGAAGCTGACTTTTTAAATTGTAGATTTGTAGTTTGGTAGTATCATTAACTATATACACTAAAGTGAATAGACTTCTCATAGAAGAAGCGCATCTGAAACGGCGCATATACGGTTGAGCGATCTTCAGCTGCGTACATGAAAGTACAAGAGTCATACGATAGGCAAATCAGTGCTACACTCTTCTCAATCAATCAAGGATGAAACATTTTATAATGGAAGAAGGTTTTGATTTTGTTGTGATGAAAAGTTTTTGCAGCAATGTGAATCTAGCTGAATAATAATAACATCGATTGCAGCGACTTGTGGCGCCATACACGAACCTTCCAAATTTTGGTATCAAACAAAATGCATTGGATGAGAAGTCTATTCATGTTAGTGCACATAGTCAATGGTAGTATTAAATAACAGTATAGAAGATATTTCAAAACATTGTAGCTGATGGGTTCTGGCTCAAGTGGTTGATTTAGATGTAATTTTTGTTTTCTTAAAAAACCATTAAAATAGAAGAAAATTGAAAGCACCAAAGAAAAAGTATATCCTCAGCAGTTTAAGGATTAAAATTGTAATATTAAGGATTACAATTGTAATACAGTAGAACCTCACTAACTCAAAGCTCAAAAATACAAAAACTTCCCTAATTAGTATCTTAATTTTTTTCTGTTTCCTTCAGAAAATCTCTAATAATCTACTGCCAGACAGATACAAAAATCTGTGACTTTTGTAAGTAAAAAATGTTAACCCATTGGCTTCCTTGACATTAGACACCTGACAAGCCCCTTAATTTCCATAGAAACAAGACAAAAATAAAATACTTTTATTAAAACTATCACTGTAGCAACAATTGTTGCTCAATTTTCATGATTTTTTCACTAATTTTTTTAGAAATTATTAATCTTTAAGAAAATATTACTTTTGTCATAGTATATACATGGTAAGTACTTTATATATATTACTATGTACACATAGTTCTATATAAAAAAAGATAATTTTTGAAAGCGTATTGCATGTAGAGAACTAAAAAAAATATTTCAGCCCAAAATGATTATATATTAGTTGATTATTTATTTTTTTACGTGAAAATAAAAAATTACTCCAATATATGTACATTTGACTTGGATATAAAATATTTTCCAAAATCATTCTTTTTTGGCGTTTTACCTATATTTGTAGACGGAGCATTCCTAGGTAGAAAATTCCTCAAAATTACACAGTAAAAACAATTATACCTCTAAATTAAATTCTTATTGGAATAAAAATATGTAAAGAATGTTTTTTGGTTCACTTAACAAGTTTGCATACAAAGAAAAATTGCGCCAAAGTAAAAGAAAACTCCCACTATATAATTCATAATTCGTCGTCGCAGTTTTCATTATTAAATCAACCTCAGAATCACTTTCAAACAATAGTAGTGAGATACGATCCTGAAAATTACTCATTTAGTCGAAATATCAACACACAAATACATCGATCACAAGTTTTAGGTTACGGCAAAACACTGATGTAAACAACAACGTAATGGCGCGCTGTGTTAAACATCGCCAGCTGATCAGCTGATTTGATATGCAGTATTGTATTATGTCAACACGTAAATAAAAGATTAAAACTAGTTGATACACTATATATTATGTTTAATAAAGTGTATAAACACTTCTAGTCTTAACAAATCACGATAATAATGGAGCACCTATATTTTATTTACATCATTACGCAATCACGAGTATACTCGGGTTCGCTTGTCCGGGCCACTCACGGCCGCCCCGAGTATACTCGGGCTTATTAGCCAATGGGTTAAAAATCAGTGACCTTTGCTTAGTTTATTTAAAATATTGCGGGGGAAATTTCTAGTCGCAAAGTTTTTGCCCACAATCGCATTATTTTCTCAATTCATAAAAAAATTCATGACTTTTTTGCATTTTAAGGAAAAATCAGTGACTTTTCGTTTTCGGTAATTTCCGTGACCATCAACTAAACTCCGTGACTTTCGATACTTCAGTGACCAGAAGACACCTTGTTTTGTATTGTAAAATAATATACCGATAATTTGAAGTGTTTTTATACAAAAAAGAAAGCCTCTAGAATTATTCCAATTTTCCTATACTCAAGCCAAGTCAATGCTACAATTTTCTACAATTTGGAGTGCAGTACCGTATGCCTTAGAAATTCAAATTGAACGCAATCAATAAGTCTGTTGAAACATGAAGTAATGCGTATTAACAATTTTGCGAGATGTGTATTCATTAGCCGAGAGAGATAAGGTGAAAGGTGTAGACGAAGACAGAAAAGAATACAATGGATAGTTCACTCCGTCATAACACTGGAAGCTCGGTATGCGGTTGAAACTACAGTACCTGTATGTTGGTGATGAAGCAGTCAAATTCTATTGAGGGGAGTGTTTTTTTCAGCTATTGTCACTATTGATTATTTTCAAATTTAGAACATTGAAGCAGTCAAGAAGTACCGGTATAATTTTTACCAGTTAACATTTTCTTAAGAACAGAACAGTAAACAAAAATAATTATCGTCTTTAAAAATTAAATTTTTTAACAAATTCTTCTTATTTTATTCGTAAGCAATCCTCTCAATTCAATATATCATCATATTCATTAGACATTTATTTTTAATTAATGTATGAATGTATTGCACATGGATACTCTCTGAAAAATGATTTGTATCAATAATTTTGTGAGTTAAAAAAATCAAATTGGACCTCCATATAATTTGAATTTAATTTATATTAACCTTTATATTTAGAACTTCCTCTAATTTGAAATTATTATACTGCCCCCCGAACTTTGAATAAATAAGATTCTACTGTATTGTCATTACGACGCAGTAGACCTATGCAGTACCTGTCGATGAGCGATGCCCGCATACTCGTCGTGATGGCCGAGGGTTGAGCGTCATTCAGCTTGAACACACTCTCGATGACGGAGATCTCTGTTGAAGTTGTGTCCATGCCGCAGAATGCGCACCAATCGTTAACCACCAGCCCTGCAGCGATCACTTCCGATCCTCGGTTCACTGTGCCGGCCTAAATGCAAAAATTACAGCGCATTATTTTTACAACTCATCCAGAGTATCTACTGAACTCAAAACTTCATGCTAAACAAAAAAATTCCTTCTGGTCCTCGCCCAACCCTTGAAAAACATTGTTTTATCATCGCTTGCAAACAATATAGGATCTTCCTTGGTTTGCGGTGAGACACATGTGATCACTCATTTTTATTCCACACAGTATCTAGCCTGGAAGTAAACACCAGACGGCTGGTTTTAGGAGGGTAGGTCAGATTAATGGGAAAGTGAAAGTATGCACAAAAACAAAAACCTAGTGATGACGTTTATTCAAGACTAGGTATACAGAGACCGCCCACACCCAAGAGGTATCAAACAAAATCATCCTTTGCGCAAACACCTAGTTTACACTAATTACAACATCAATGATCTAGACACTGGCTTAGAAATACTTCACACCTGTAGCAAAGGCAATATATTAGCTACACTAAAGAAATTTGAAATTTACAAGGTCTTCAAATTTAACAATAACCATGATAATTCTATTTAAAATGATAAACTCCAATATGAGTCACATTTCATATTCAATAGTACTTTAAAACCGAGCAGTAAATTGAAGCCAGGAAAACAAAATCCAACTGATGACATCACCACACCAAGACTGACGCAGAACAAGCCTCCAGTCAGCATCAACGTGTACCGCAAAAGTCGTGTACGACAGGCCTGTGCGTATGTGAACAATGTTGTGTTTTCATTTTAAATTTTGACAAAGCTGCTTCAGCAGAAAATACGTGTCTGATGATGACACTGTAATGCCGAATCGGTTGTAACGATTTAGTTACAATATTGGAGCTGCTTGAGGAAAAGGTAAATCCTTATTTAGTTTATTACGCCTCCGAGGGCTAAACAACATGGTTTTCAATACTGATTTACACATCATATGTCACTCGTACTTCGTGTAAGCCACAGAGGATAGCACCACCTTAAATAGGTTTCAAATGTGCCTATGCTATGAGAAGTTTATTCATGTTAGTGTATATAGTCAAAGATGATAGGTTACAATGTATACAAAAAATATTAATGTCTGGGCAAGTTAAATCACAGAAAATAGTGAAATATGTATCTACAGATTGTAATGGAGTTATTAAAAAAAAATCATATTCAAAATAAGGAAGGAAAGAATAAAAACCAGCCTCTTCCATCCCCATAGCTGACCAAGTTCTCTATCCACTTTCTTTTTCCTTCCTACTTACTTTTGTACTGTTAATTTTTTGTCTTTAAAATGTTTACAAAATTGAACCAATAAATTCAATTTTGGATTAATAGATCAATAGATATATTCAAAAAACATTTTGGCATCAAGCCACAGTTCATTAAATTTACTCTGCTTAGCAGCCATTGTACAGTAAACAAATACAGTCAACTCCCGATTATCGGGGGCGGGTAAACCAGGTTGCCGATTAACCGGGGTCACAAAACGTCAATTTCAATTTCATTTATTTTCTCACAACACCATCATTTATCAATCTTATTGTGTTGAAATTACTTTATAAGAAATATCTTTACTAATTATTATTTGATTTATCAATGGTAAAAAGCAATGAAACACAGAAAATCATGTCAGGGAGGAACGAGTCAATGCGATGGCGTGGCGAAGCAGAGTGGGATGGGAATGGGTGCAATGGCGGGTACCTTGACTGCTAGAATGAACTGGTCGCCCGCCGGGATGAGCTAAAAATAGAAACCAAGAAAGGTCCTATTTAGTTTCCAGTTCTGTCTGTAATTATCGCTGTGATTCGTCTGCTGTTCAGTGACCCCTATTAATTTTAACTTATATCATGCTAAACAACACATTTCAAAATGCATTTGTTTCGCATTTTAAGAAATTTTGGTTTAAGTACCGTAACATTAAAATTTTAACTGGCAAAGTTATAAATTTATTAACCTAATTCAATAATTAGCATACATTTTGAACAATAATTGGTTGTTCTAACATATTTACCAATTAGACAAAAAGATGAACCATATCTTGAATAAATTATCCCAAGCGACCCTCCCCCCCTCACTCCACCCGCCCATCCCGGCTGCCCGATGCCAAACAATAGAACACCTGACCTTGGTTTTTTGTCCACATTGGACCCTTTTATTGTGTTCCTTGTTCACTCAACTAGATCTGTTTATTCGTTCCAATAAGGTTTAGTCAATAAAAAATAATAAATATTGGAAACCTGCGGACTCTTAGTTAAAACTTGTTTGTTTATTTCGTGTTTTACTTAATTTATTGAACTCTTTGTTTTAACCGTTGTTTTGGGTTATCCGGGACCCTTCAACCAGTCATTACCCTGGATAATCGGGAGTTGACTGTAATCAACATCCAAGAACAAAAATGAAAAATTACCTAATAGTTAGAAATATTCTTAGCACAAATTAAGGACAATAAATTGATTTGTCACACACATATTTGTAAAAAATCATGGAAAATGCTAAAATAGTCAGGGTTAGGCCGACTAAAACAATGAGAAGTTCCCTCCTCCCCCCGCTGCATCATTTGGGCAGATTTGCTTGATATCCAGAAGTTTTGCCTTTCCCTGACCAAAGTTTTTTTCATGTCTTTCCATGATGACAAAATGTGAATTCACCCCTGAATTCACAAAATGTGATTTGGACCAAAATGTAGTGATGAGCTAAACCTTTATTTATTGATAACTGTTACCGTTACTTTTTATTAACATGTTATTTTGTAACAGTTAACATTGTTCACAAATAAAGTTTCTCGTAAGTCATCCAATAACAGTTCTGGCTAACCATTCTTTTATAACTGTAAATGCTAACCATTTTTATGAACGTTTTAGCCTAACTTGTTATTATTTTGTTATTGAGAAACGATTTATCAACTCAGTTAAGAAGAACATAAAAATGATATTTTGATGGTTATATAAGTATTTATTGTGAACCAAAAGTACAGCTATTGTTCTAACTACAGCAAATCGAGGTAATTTTTACAAGGATTACAAAACTTATCATAACCATATTAGTCCAGGCTCTGAACGGGTTGAGCATGCACGAAAGTCTAACAAAATTTGACTTTGGATTATTGTTGAGGACATTTAGTAGATGTAAAAAACCGATGTTGCCACATTTCCAGAATGGGCACAACATGGGGGACGGCCTCTAGAGGAAGTCGTAGAGGAAACTGTATTGGCCTATGTCATGTTGTATATCATTTTAAAGGTCTTTGAATGTACATTCGAATGCCACAAACCCGATCTCCAAAGGTCGAATATAACGCGAGTTATTGCGTTTTGAAATTTCGGCAAAATGCTTTTTATGCAAAGTTTGACTACCTGCCATTTCTGACTCAAGCGTTAATTTAAGGTCGGCTTTGCGGCATTGCTTTCTGTTAAACATGATCCTAAAGCTCACGTTAAATATTTCATAAAAGATTTCATGGGTTGTCCCCAATCGGGCTGAAAATCATAATGTAATCATAATATTTCGGACAGCAATTGAAGACGGCAAATGAAGACTTAAAATAAAACATTTAACTTGATTTTCAGGATCTTTATAAAGAGGATATAGATAAAATTTAAATAGAGTTGAAAACAATGTTGTCAACTCGATATCAAATGAATGTCTGAGCCAGAAATGGCAGGCAGTCAAATTTTGCATGAAAGGATTTTGCCAAAATTTCAAAACGCAATAACTCGTGTTATATTCGACCTTTAAAGATCGGGTTTGTGGCATTTTAATCTACATTCAAAGACCTTTAAAATGATATATAACATGACATAGGCCAATACAGTTACCTCTTCGACTTCCTCTAGGGGGCGTCCCCCGTGTTGTGCCCACTCTGGAAATGTGGCAACATCGATTTTTTACATCTACTAAATGTTCCCAACAATAATCAAAAGTCAAATTTTGTTAGACTTTTAGTGCATGCTCAACCTGTTCAGAGCCTGGACTATATTCTAAGTTGTTATTCCAAGGATATAAAATTATAACATTTGACCAAGAAGCAGGACTGGTCCAGTGATGTAACACGAATCAGGACATCAGGTCAGTTGTTGTTCTTCTTCATAGCGGTTCCTAAACGTTATCTAATATTGTTATCAGCCATACAGTTATTCCATTCAATCCGATGGAAGTGTTGACATAATAAATTGTTCCTAAGTCGTTGCCTGTGAATTGATATAGTTTAAGTCAGTACCGGTAACTGTTGGTTTTTGAAATCTTTTAACTGTAACTAAGTAGTTTGCAACAACTCATTTGTTTATATTTCAAATTTTTAAATTAAATTAAATTATATTAATTTATATATTATTTCTATTATTAAATTATATAATTATTATTCTATTATTATTATTCTAATTATTATTCTATTATTATTATATTATTAAATTATGATTTAAATTTTTAAATTAAATTATATTTTAAATTTATATTTTTAAATCTTTTAACTGTAACTAAGTAGTTTGTAACAACTCATTTGTTTGTATTTTAAATTTTCAAATAAGTAATATATATTAGCCATAGATATAGCCCGAACTTGAAAATAATTTATACCCACCATTCATCATAAAATAAATAGACCTAATATATGCCATTTCAATTTTAAGTAAATCAACATAGCCTAAATAAATAATTAATATAGCCTACATACCATAATGTAATAAAATTGCTTCATATTTAATATCAATTTAATAAAATCCATAATTATTTAATTATTCTAAATTAATCTCTAGGACAATAATTTAATATAGTATAATGGTGAAGTGACAACAAGATTAACAGTAATACAGTGTGCATTAACATATGTGATACAATCAAGCAACAATGAACAATCCTTCTTCTCAATTTGAATGGCCTAGTGATTAGATGCATTTTTAAGGATCTCATCCCAAGTTAATATAATAACCCCATAAAATAGTTATTGAACTTTTATATAGAAGAAGAGCTACAGGTAATAGACACCCATTTTGAAGGTCAAGAAGATATTAAAACCTGTAGTGAAGAAAATTAAAATTGGTAATATCCCTCCATTTAATTCATCACCTACTGGATTACATTGAACTACAAATCAAAGGACTAAACAGTTTTTATAGCCAAGAAATTTCTTAATAGTAATTGAATCTTAAAGAAATCAACTTAAATTAACTTTTGAAGAACCATTTGAACTTATTTAAACATTATAATTATATTAATTCAAGAAGAAACTTTAAGCCTAAATTGAACTTACAGCAAGCATTGTTGAGTGAACCTACTTTTGATTCAATAATACTTAATGTCATAGAGAATTTATCCAATTCCATCTAGAAATTATCTCTATATTCAATTCAAATTTTATGATTTTAATTTCCAATAAAATAATATTAATTCAACAAGAATTTATTCGACCCCGCACGACCACCCCAACCCTGAGAATAGTTCCATGTTTGAGCAATAGCCAATATTAAACAGAGACATTTATTTATGAAGACAGTAATTAATGAAATAAAATCCCCATAATTTGTAATATTCATTGTTAGTCCCTTTTCATATACCAGATAACTTATTGTTTAATTTAAAATAAACTCAGTTTTGTTAATTGTATTTAAGTGTTTTAATATATCCAAAGACGCCATTAAGCCTAGATTAGTCCATCTTCCATCATATAGGCAGGGCCGGATTTACGTTTTCTTCGCCCATGGGCATATAATAATCTGCCGCCCCTTCATTTAAAGATCATGTACTATAAGGATACGGTACTGTATCTATTTCTAATCTTACACATGAATACCGGATTTATTAGTAAATCAAATGCTTTTAAGATTTTTAGGCTTAGGTTTTACTTATTTATTCATCTTTATCAAGATCTAACAACGATCCCGCAATACTCAAAAACAAAGAAAGAAAGAGGGCAAGCGAGATTAGCCGAGTAGCGGCAAAATAAAGAAACTTTAATGTTATGACGTCAGCATCATAGCCGTCACACAGTGAAGCGACGTCATTAAGCTGCTCCGAATGTCTCCCGTATGCCCCACTGGACTGATGACGGCGAGGAATACGAATACGGCTCCCCCCTCCCTCACGGCGCCCCACCACTAGCACATCGTCTGCGCGCGCAAATAAATAGACGCTCAGCCACGCATCCGCGGCTTCCACACGCAGGCAGACACTGCAGTCTGCCCTTTGCCGCCTCACCATGATACGGCTATGTGGCCTGCGACCATGACGATGACAACGCGACGTGCATATAGATATAAATTTTAATTTCTCCAAAATTTTGCCGCCCTGGGCATGTGCCCATGTTGCCCATGCGGTAAATTCCGGGCCTGCATATAGGTAACAGCTGTTAGAATAAGTAAGTAAAGTAAAAGGCCACAAGTGTAAGTGTACATATAAAGACAGGTGTGTGTGTGTGTGTGTGGCAAATTTGACGACCAACGTATGGGGCTTCGAATAAATTCTTGTTAGCCTATGAAACAATTTTGAACCTTATAACCTAAGCAATTGTACTAGCTAAGTTAAGGAAATATTAACTCATCACATAGATTAAGGATTTTTAATTGTATCATACATAGTTATAAGTTTATCCCAATTTTCCACAATCATGTCCGATTCCAATAAATACCTACTTAGACCGCTTAGTAATCAACATCACAAGACGAAAATTTAGACACAGCTGATAATGCCATGAATGCTACAGACGACAATACCGTACACTCCTCACCACGACACAACACACGTGAAAGTACTACGTCCATTGACAACATCATTACAAAAGAAGAAATTGAGAAATTAAATAATTTATCCGGGTATAGTAATCTCGATCTATTTCACGGATTTGATAGACAAAGAACGCCGAGCGAGAATGATGTAAACAAACACGACGCCATCTTGCCGATAGAAAACGGAGACCAACGAACCGAAGCCGAAGCTAGCCGAACATGGCCGACAACACCCGAACCATTACGTTCTCACAGCAAAAAATCACGCTCAGCTGATTACAACTCGAATGTCGTACAACCGTTCCCGAATATACAGCCCGATCCAAACTCACAACTGATGATGATGTTGGATTCCATAAATTCAAACATCAGTGGAATAAATTCAAAAATCACTAAAGTTAAAAACGAACTAAAATCTGACATAAATGAGATACGCGCAATACAACAAGCACATAGCTTGGAGCTACAACAAATTGAGAATAATATCATTAAAAAGGTATACAAACAAAACAATGAAATAAGAAATGACCTAGCGAACGACTTACGTATACAACGTGAGGAAATCAACAAAACAATTGTAACTGAGACACAGAAAGTTGAGACCAAGTAGACTATTTAAATGATGGAAATCTGTAGGGACAATACTGAAAATTTGCGCAAAACCCACTATGAACATAAATTACAGGTAGAAACCCAAATCAAAACCCACATTACCCAGGTCAAAGATGAACTAATACCAGCAATAACAAAAAACCAAGTGATAATCAAAAGCCAAAACGAACAATTAAATCTAATAAACGAGAAAATTCTAGAACATGAAACTAAACTAAACAATCTCAAAGACTATGAGCAGAAACCAATCACCTTGAACCCACAGATACATGTCACATGTAACGGCAATAATTTAATGACAGACATGACCTTACCAAAATTTAATGGCAGAACACAAAATCCACCAGAGTATTCAACGAAGTTAAAACGCTACTATCAAAAATTGTTACAAAAACAACTCAGTGACCCCATAGAAGTATTAACTGATACAATCAAAGCGAGTTTTGAAGGACAAGCATCAAAATGGTTCTCGTTGATCAAAACTGACATAAAGTCATGGGAAAATTTTGAAAACCAGTTCTTGAATAAATATTGGAGCCGAGACGTGCTGTTAGACAAAAAATAGAGACAGAACACTACCGCCTAAATGGAAATCTCACTAGATCTGAATATTTTATAGAACGAGTCATAACACTTCGATCCCTAACTCCCACCTTATCGGAAGATGAAATAGTATCTATATTGGTTGAACATTTTTGCACCCTAGTACAAGATGCACGACGAGTACAAAATGCAAACAGTGTATATGAGTTTGAAGTGCTACTACAGCGACAAGATCTGCACGATGCTCAAAAACGTACTAAGCAGCAAAACCCACCAGCACAAAACTCAGCAATGACCAACGAACGCCAACCAAACTATAAACTACCAACACAATAACAAAACAAATTATCAACAACAACCATAATACCAAAATACCAACCCACATGCCTACAACCCCAGAAACAACAAACCACAGCAGAATTATTACAATCGACCATCACACAAGTCAAATGGGAACCAAAAATATTATCGACAGCCACGAAGGAAATATTAATTATATGTCAGCCAACATGTCACCACAAGAGTATAATACCAGATTTCAAGGACAACAAAGTCAATACGACCGAAGACCACTCACTCCCAAACAAGAATCCACCGTACGTAATATTGCGTCACCAACGCCTACACAAACCAAATCTACCACAAGTCATACACCCCAACACAGCGGACCGCATCCTTTAAACGGTTAAGTGCTGAGGAGGCAAAACACGGTCTGTACACATCTTCCCGATCACACAACACTATAGCTTCTTCAGCGCAATCAAATAATATGACAACGAACAGCCAAATAATAATTATGACAACTATAAACATGATCATCACAACTTAAACCAAGAAGAATTTCATACAAATACTATTTGCTGTGACCCAGAATTTCTATTAAGTGAAGATATACCTCAAGAATTGTACAACAAAAATAGTTTTAAGAATAATTGCCCTGAAATATTCATTAAAATAGGCAACATTCCTGTTAATGCATTAATTGATACTGGATCTAACATCATATGTATAAACAGAAAACACAATCCGACCAATTTCAACATAGGAGACCAAGTTTTAATAAAGAACCACCCACTTTCCAACGCCGCACTTGGAGAAACTGCGAAACTTTTTGAATTATACGAAGGGCCATTCAAAATATCCCAGCAACTAGGACAGTCTACATACCATGTCACGGATTTAAAAGAAGAAAATGAATATGGCCCATACCATGTAACAGCACTCAAGAAATATACAATACCAAGAACACAGCAAAGTGTATAGCATTCAAAGATGCATAATACGTCAACAATAAAGGAAAGAAACTTTAAAATGTAAATAGTTAATGTTAAGCCACATTAGTTTCTTTATGTTCGATTTTAATGTAGTCATTTTATCACAACCATGTTATAATATTTAGTTAGCATTGTAATCAAATTCGTTGTTATATCGAAATCTCGATCATAATGTCATTATTTAGATATTGATTTCTGCGGGGATTTTGCAAAAACTCATTTGTTTGTATTTTAAATTTTCAAATAAGTAATATATATTACCCATAGATATAGCCCGAACATGAAAATAATTTATACCCACCATTCATCATAAAATAAATAGACCTAATATATGCCATTTCAATTTTAAGTAAATCAACATAGCCTAAATAAATAATTAATATAGCCTACATACCATAATGTAATAAAATTGCTTCATATTTAATATCAATTTAATAAAATCCATAATTATTTAATTATTCTAAATTAATCTCTACTAGAAATCGCCCACTGGTCGAAATCGACCAAAAAATTAGTTGATCTTTTGCCAATTAGTTTTAGAATGTTTATCACTAAAACATCTGTTCTTCCTGATTTGCTAGAATTCGTTCTTACAACAGCTGTCTTATGATTCAATCAATTAATTATCCTCTCCCATAAGATTAACATTGAAACTTTGAAAGCCTGTAGGGCGTAGCCCTGGGGGCCAAGGGGAATTATAATGCGATTCTGCTCATCTACAGCACAATACCTCTCTAACAGTATGCGTAGATTTATCCTACCATGCGCACAAGCTGAGAAAAAAGGAGGAAATGAAGCATGCTTGCCTATTAATATATAGATGACAATAATTTAATATAGTATAATAGTGAAGTGACAACAAGATTAACAGTAATACAGTGTGCATTAACATATGTGATACAATCAAGCAACAATGAACAATCCTTCTTCTCAATTTGAATGGCCTAGTGATTAGATGCATTTTTAAGGATCTCATCCCAAGTTAATATAATAACCCCATAAAATAGTTATTGAACACCAAAAGTTCAATTTTTTATATAGAAGAAGAGCTACAGGTAATAGACACCCATTTTGAAGGTCAAGAAGATATTAAAACCTGTAGTGAAGAAAATTAAAATTGGTAATATCCCTCCATTTAATTCATCACCTACTGGATTACATTGAACTACAAATCAAAGGACTAAACAGTTTTTATAGCCAAGAAATTTCTTAATAGTAATTGAATCTTAAAGAAATCAACTTAAATTAACTTTTGAAGAACCATTTGAACTTATTTAAACATTATAATCATATTAATTCAAGAAGAAACTTTAAGCCTAAATTGAACTTACAGCAAGCATTGTTGAGTGAACCTACTTTTGATTCAATAATACTTAATGTCATAGAGAATTTATCCAATTCCATCTAGAAATTATCTCTATATTCAATTCAAATTTTATGATTTTAATTTCCAATAAAATAATATTAATTCAACAAGAATTTATTCGACCCCGCACGACCACCCCAACCCTGAGAATAGTTCCATGTTTGAGCAATAGCCAATATTAAACAGAGACATTTATTTATGAAGACAGTAATTAATTAAATAAAATCCCCATAATCCTATACTATAATACGAGGAATGTCTGAAGGGATGTGTGTTCCACGATCTCGAAATCTAGCTGGTAGATTTTGCTTCAACTTTGCATTTAAGAGTGTTTTGGCCAAAAAATAAGTTTAGAAACTGACTCAATCCCAGGGAAAATCGAATTTGGTCTAAATTTAAGTTTAAAAATCATAATTTTTAACATTGGTCTTATGGGTTGCTATTTTGGTAACGAAATAAACGAAATGTAAACAAAAATAAAAAAAGCAGATTTTTTGAAACAGCTGTTAACTGTGAAGAGGTATAATTGGTTGTTGGTGGAAATATTAAAACTGAATTAAATCCAACGAGCAAGGCTCGGTTAACCTGGTACTTTGTAATATTCATTGTTAGTCCCTTTTCATATACCAGATAACTTATTGTTTAATTTAAAATAAACTTAGTTTTGTTAATTGTATTTAAGTGTTTTAATATATCCAAAGACACCATTCAGCCTAGATTAGTCCATCTTCCATCATATAGGTAACAGCTGTTGGAATAAGTAAGTAAAGTAAAAGGCCACAAGTGTAAGTGTACATAATTATAAAGACAGGTGTGTGGCAAGTTATTCCTTTGCTAACTGTTACTAAGTAAAACTTTTTTTAACTTTTTTTAAAAGGAAGAAAGAAGAAAGAGATAGAAGAAAGAAGAATTAAGGAATACTATGGAAAAATAATTGAAAAGACTTAGTGAAATAAAATTTGGCAATGAAATGTTTAAATTGTGAAACAAAGTAAAGGACTTGCGTAAATTCCCCAAACTATGTACATTCCCATACAATGTTAAATATTGTCAGAGGAATAAATGTTATTATTATTATTATTAACTGTTATTAAGTGATTCATTTATTCTGTAACTGTTACCCACCACGAGTGGCACCTGCAGCAGAGACGAGAGTTCGTCCTGGTCCTGTGCCAAGGTCTGCGGGTGAACGAGGCCGCCTTGGTTGGAGAGTGCGCAGTACGAGCCAACCAACACGTTGCTGGCCACCGTCTGTCGGAACACCTCCACCTTGAGCACGTCCGCTAGGATCTCCTCGGTTTCCTGTGAAAACAAAACATGTTACTCGGTAGCAAGCCCATTAGGTTATCCATTATGAGCTTCGCCTTCGCCTATACTTCGACATGGAAGTTTGAGAAGGAATTTATTTAATTGAAGAGATATTAGGCCGAGCTTGTTCGCTAAGCTCACTCGCCTTTGAAATTAATATCACCAAGATATTAGTGAATACGTTCCGTTGTATACTTGTTGAACTGCAGTAGAGCCCCGGTTATCCATCCTTCAATTATCCCCCATTCTGTGTTATCCACCACACCAGCGGCATTTTATTTTATTACCTAATGTCAGGAAGCAAATAGTTTAAAAATTGTTTGCCAATCGCTCAAGGTTACTTCAAAGAGAGAGTATGTGCTCTTTTTGTTATATACTTCTTTCGTAATTTACTATAGCTATTTGCCAATCACTCAAGGTCACTTCAAAGAGAGTATGTGCTCCATTTTTGTATATTTCTTTTTTAATTTACTATAGCTATTTCTATAAAATATGATGTTAATCAAATAAATTTACTATTATCCGCTCTGCTACTCACCAGTTTATGGCAGATAATCAAGACCCTACGTACTCAGATTAAAAAATAATGTTCGTTTAAGTAATTTTCGGTCTTACATTACGTGTATTATCACGTATGTACACTTGCTAACATGGTTATTTTCAAAGCTAGTGGGGCCGAGTCCTGAGATCAGGTAGGGATAAAAAACACCATCACATTCTAATATTTTGGGCCCAAATTTACAGTGTACCAAATTAATTGTAAAATGAAGCGCAATTAGTAATGAGTCATATCAATAACTATTTTGGTGAAGCTCATAGGTAATAGTGCACGCCTTTAAATTCAAAGTTGATTTTAAATTAAACGGTTTTTAGAAGTTTTAGATGGTTAAAAACTGGACCCAGCTGCCAGTTGGGCTACTTCATTGGGCTATAAACTAATTATCCTCACAAATGAATCACCTGTTTTTTGTCAGTAACAAAAAGTGACCTCTCACCTGATTCTTCACCTCGCGATTCAGTTATTTTCACCTTAAAATACAAACCACAGTGTGTTAATGTCCTGGAAAATGTATCTAATGTAATTAAATTTATCTAATGTATCTGTCTTATGACATGCTCATACAGTACACTCTCATTCATCGAACTCGGCGACATCGGAACTCCGCTTCATCAAAACTGAAAATCTGGATATTATTAATTTTTTTTCTTACGAAATAAATAATTTTTTCCGTTTTAGAGCCTTCAATTTCTATCCATTCTATCCGCACAACAGTGAAGTATCACATTTTGCATCAAACATCATCAGGCGTTTTTTCCATAATCTGTACCCATCGATGTGATTTACGAGGCCGTGGAGTATTCGCACAAAAATAGGAAGAGGAAGGAGGGCAGGAAGTGAACATCCATTTCGACCGCTTCCCATCCTGTCTTGCGTCGCGACTGCATTTGTGTTATGTGGAAGTCAGCTGACTACTGAAATATGAGTAAAATATGAATATGGAATATAAAATAAAGATTTTGGATCTTTATTTCCTGCGTTGTTTTTATTCCTATAGATTCATTGTTACCATGTTCAAAGTTTGAGTGCCTTATTTTCATAATATTTCTTATGTTATCTTAAAAACCACAGTGAATACAATCATGATAGGTCACCGTACGGGCAGAAATGATGACTCACGCCGGACTCTGCTTCATCGGAATTTTTTGACATCCGAACCGGACGTCCGCCACATTAGTTCCGATGAACGAGAGTGTACTGTAAGGGCCGAGCCGTAGGATTGGATAAGAATAACAAACATCATGACATTTTCTATTTTGGGCCCTAAAAATCATTGTACCAAATTTGACATTCTAGCATAATAAAGAGTATGAGAATTAGTAACGAGTCATTAATGGGTGTGGGATTTGTCTTTATAGGTAGGCTGTAGATTTTATCCGCCCGGAGCAGAACTGTGTGTGTCGAAGTGGGTGTTACCGTCATCAGTGTGCATAACTTTCAATGTTTCTGTTCATGTATTAAGAGGGGACGGCTCAAAGTCAGGCTTAGCTTGAACGTTTTTTAATCTGTGATAAAGATTTGGCAGTTGCATCAGCTTGGACATTAATAAATCGGTACACATGTGTTAGGAGACAAAATTCAAAGTTTAAAAATGGTTCAAGCTTCATTTACCTAATCTGGACCAAAAAAAATCACCCAGTTTGTTGTCGTCCGATTTTGGCACTGTTCCATTACATACCGCAACTGATGAAATCGGTACTGAAACTGAGTGCTTTCCCCGAACGCTTGATCGGGCTACATTGTGCAAGTGGAGCTGGGCTGCTATGGCTTAGCACCTTGGATTTAGCTTTATTAAGCGAGATTATAAAAGTTCAGGGAGTCTGCTGAAATCTAATTTTAGGATTCCAGAAATAACAGCATAGGTCGAGTTTGGTATCAAATTAAAGGTGTCACTTAGCAGAGTACAATGCCGCAAACTAGACTTCAATTGGATGACCGAGACGGAAATGGCAGGCAAACAAAGTGCCCATTAAAATCATATGGGTAAAACTTAAAAATGCAATAACTTTTTTAATACTTAATCTTTTGACGTCGGATTTGTGGCTCATTACTATAGATGCAAAGACGTTTAAAATGATTTATGATGTGACAGAGGCCAAAGAAGTTTTAATTTAAACACCCTTACATAGGGATGTCCCTCTTGGAAGTCTTACAGTAAATCATACATCATCCTGAACGTCTTTGCATTTGGAGTAATAAGCCACAGACCCGGCATTAAAAGATTGAGTATTAAGAAAGTTATTGCATTTTTAAGTTTTACCCAGATGTGATTTTAATGGAAACTCTGTTTGCATGTGATTGCCGTCTCACAGTCATCCTTTTGAAATCTAGTTTGAGGTTTTTTTTTGTTTTTTTTTGTTTTTTTTTTCAAGATGGCTGCTAGTTTGTGAAGTTGTACTTATTATTGGTGCCGAAGTTTTAGTTTGAAAGTGATGTTTAACTAATTTGTCCCAAGTCAGAAGGTGATGGACTCAACCTACAACATACCGGCTTTGATGGGTGAAGTAGACAACGAACGTAGTTGACTATATACTTTATCTTATTTAAAGTTAATTGTGTCCATATTAGGCTTGCAGACTCTAATTAAAGTAGATTTCATGTTCAAACAATATTATTGCCAATTCAAGATGTGTTTTTTACGTGAAATGACTTTTTTACACTGTTGACAATGATTTGGAATCTGACATTTTGTCTGCTGTAAGTTTTTTTCTCATCTGCATATCCATAGAGTATCAAAGGTACTGGTCTCCATAGATAAAGACGTTCACCTCTACTTGTTTCTAAAAGAAGTATATATAAAAGTGTTTTGTTTTTTGCCTTGTAACATGGACTATAAATATAAGAAGGGTGAAAAAGTTTTCGCCAAAGTGAAAGGCTTTTCACCCTGGCCAGCGGTAATTGATGATATTGACACTAGTAAGGCAAATATCAAAAGATATAAGGTTAAATTCTATGGATCCAATGACTTCGGCTTTATTAAGGAAGTTGACATATACGATTACTTGCTCAACAAATCTAGACTAGGAGTAGCTAAAAAGCGGGATCAAGCTTTTAATCAAGCTCTCTTAGAAATTGAAGTTTGTAAAGGATAAAAAACTCCCCAGTACAAATCGTAGTTTGTATGACGCCTCGCAAAAAACCCCGCTGCCGGCGATCAACAAGTCATTGTCACCCGATCAAAGTAAATCTGCAGTAATTTTATCTCCTGCAGTAGACACAACGAAAAATGACGAAATTGTAACTATACTCACTCAAGAGAATGCTGTCCTAAAGGAGAAACTCGCTGAAATGTCCTCTCAGCTAGAGGCTGTTACAGATCATGCAATAATGAATGATACTAGACTCATGGAATTTACTAACCAGATTTTTACAGTCAACACACCAAAAAGTGAGTCATCGAGCTCACAAAACCAAGAAAATGAAGAGACTATTAAAAAAACTGTGAGTAGCCAGACTGACAATGACAATGGAGATATTGCTCAAGAGTTGATAGATGTAAAACAACTACTACAAGAAAAAAATAATATACTTAATAAAATGAAAGTCTCAATAGAGGTTTTGGAAGCGGAAATTGTTCTTCTTAGAAATGAGAAACACCTGCTTGCTAAGGAAAATATAGATCTGAAAACTTTTTATAGACCTGGAGAGATAAAGGGCGGAAACTCAAACGGAACAGCATTGAAGACGTCAAACTCATTTGAACTTTTAAATAAGGATAATGGAAAGGTTTCTGATAAACAAATACATAATAACAATAACAAAGACAATAAACCTAACAAAGGACGTAAACAAAAACAAAATCTCAAGAAAACAGGGATAGGGAAATCCATGGAAATAAATAGGACTACAAGCAAAAATGTCCCTAAAAAAAGGAAAGTGATGCTTTTTTCCGACAGCCATGGTCGTAATCTGGGACCTTTGCTCCAAAACCAACTTCCACAACATCACGTTAGTGCTCACATATATCCAGGAGCTAAATTAAGTGCAGTTGTGAGCAGCGTTCCTCAACTGACCAAAGGTTTGAATAAGTCAGATGTGGTCATCATCTTCGGTGGCACAAATGATATTGATAGCCCAGAACATAGAGTTAAAGAAGAAGTAAGCAATCTCCTGAAAAATACAGCTCACACAAACACCATTTTAATGAAAATACCTCATCGCTACGACAAGCCTTGGTTAAACAAAAAAATAAACAAACCAAGTCAATAAAGAACTTTCACCATTAATTAAGACACAAAGCGACCACTGTGGAATTATTGACCTGAGAAGACTCCACAGACAAGACTATACATTTCATGGGCTTCACCTGAATTCTGAAGGGAAGAAGAAGATATGTAACAAAATATCACACCATGTCAATCAAGTTTTCATGGTCAAGAATACCGTGTATGTCCCAGCCCCCCTGCCAACCCCCGCTGTTGCTGAGAGGCCCCTATCTGTTGCTGAGAGGCCCGCACCTGTTGCTGAGAGGAACGCACCTGTTGCTGAGAGGCCCGCACCTGTTGCTGAGAGGCCCCTACCTGTGGCTGAGAGGCCCCAACCTGTTGCTGAGAGGCCCGCACCTGTTGCTGAGAGGCCCACACCTGTTGCTGAGAGTCCCCAACCTACGACTGAGAACCCTGTGCCTGTGTCTACGTCCGAGGAGAAGTCCTTGGTTCCAACTACCTCTGACCACCCAGATCTTCATGATGTGCCTCCAAAAAAAATTCCAAGAGGTGTGATAGTGTAAATTCTCAATCCTTAAGTTTTAACTCAGTTGATATGTCTTTTTTAGGGATAGGCCAGGAACCTTTGTTGGCACGGGGTCCCACCCCAACAGACCGCAAACAGCGACCCACCATTCTAAGAGCCTGAGCATACTCCATCAAAATGCTCAATACGCCACAAACAAACTTGATGATCTAGATCTTTTGTGTGGTGAACTTCAACCAGACGTGTTCATAGTCTCCGAACATGCATTTCGTCATGATAACACAAATTATCTTCTGATAAATGGTTACACTTTGGGTAACTTTGTCTCAAGGCAGGGCTGTAAAGGTGGTGGTGTCGCCGTATTCGTAAAGAATGGTATAACATTTGACAAGCTCAATCTTATTTCTTCCATTGACAAAACCTTTGAGGTCAGCTGTGTGAGAGTATCTCTGCAAGGTGGAGGCAACATAGTGGTGATTGGGCTCTATAGGTCTCCCAGTGGAGATCTTGACGACTTCTTAGTCTCACTCGAGCTGCTACTGCAGAGAATTTTCTCCAAGCAGCAGAAGTTTGTCATAGCCGGTGACCTGAACATTGATGTTTTGGATGTCAACAGCCCTCGTAAGAGACTGTTTGACCTCCTGGCATCATTCAACCTTACTTGGTTAATTAACTCTCCCACCCGTGTAACTGCAGGCTCAGCCACAGCCATCGACAATGTTATCTCCAACATACCTCATGTGGATGTGTGCATTATGGTGACTGCTGTTTCAGATCACTATGGCCAACTCATATCAATCAGACAGACGGTTCCCACCAGCCCTCCTCCCACTTTCCGCATAACAAGAGACACGAGTGAACTCAATTTACTCACTCTCAACCGGTTCTTGGAAAATGAGGACTGGTCCTTCATTTCTTCTTTTGAGACGGTCGATAATAAATTCAATAACTTTGACAGTTTGTTTCATTACCATCTCAATGAAGCCTGTAAATTGAAAACTTCAAAGATAACTCACAGAATTAGATCATCCCCCTGGATTATCAAAGGCATCCTCACCTCAAGGGAAAAACTAAAATTTCTCTCAGAGATAGCAAAATCTTCTACATCTGTTGCTTTTAATAATTATGTGAGAAATTACAGACGAATCTACAGGAAAGTCATCAGAGGCGCCAAAGCCCTTCATGTCCAGTATACTCTTCAGAAAGCAACAAATAAAACTAGAGCCACCTGGGGAGTAATCAATAAAATCCGAAAAAATTGTGAAGGCTCCAACAAACCAATTGAGATTGATCATGAGGGCTCCCGTCTAAAAGATCCACAAGAGGTTGCCTCATGTTTGAATCATTTCTTTGCGAATGTGGCTTGTGACAACTCTAATAAATCAAAGAATAATGGGAGTCTGGGAGGGGGTCCTGTGGGCTCCATGGTGCTGACGACTGTCACGGTGCAAGAGGTGGAGACCGCCATCTTAAGCTTGGCAAACAAGCACACCCGTGATATTAATGGGTTGAGCACCGTTATACTAAGGCGTTGCTATTCCGCAATCTTGAAACCTCTCACCTCCTTGATAAATGAATCATTTGTCAAGGGAATCTTTCCTCTGGCTTTAAAAAGAGCCTTAGTCACACCAATATTTAAAAAAAATGATCCACACTCACCTAGCAATTACAGGCCCATATCAATCCTTCCAGTTTTTGGTAAGGTTTTTGAGAGTCTCTTTTGTGTAAGATTGGTAAATTTTTTGGAAAAAAATCGAATATTATCCCCTTGCTAGTTTGGTTTTAGAAAATCAATGTCAACTGTTGACGCAGTCACACAGTTGGTCAGGACTATCACTGAAGGGCTGGAAGAACGATCTACAACAGTCGGAGTGTTCTTGGACTTGTCCAAGGCCTTCGACTGTGCTGATCACAAAATTCTCATAGACAGGCTCTACCATTGCGGTGTGCGTGGTTTGCCCCTTGCTTGGTTGTGTTCTTATCTCTCTGAAAGAACTCAACAAGTCTGTGTCTCACACAAATTCTCCAATAGCATTGGGCTAGGTTATGGAGTCCCGCAGGGCTCCATACTTGGTCCGGTGCTTTTTCTCTGCTACGTCAACAGTTTGAGCTCATGTGTGAAAGATGGGAATCTAGTTCAGTATGCAGATGACACCTCTATCTTCTTAAAATCAAAATCAAAAAGTACACTGGAAGTCCAGGCCTATTCTGATCTAAATGCCTGTATTCAACACCTGAATGACATGAATCTGCCGGCCAATAGCTCAAAATCTAACTGTATATTGTTCTCGCTCCGAACTGTGGCTGATCCTCATCCTCCTACTATAATGATTGATGAAGACATTATAGCCTATGAAGACAATGTTAAATTTCTTGGCCTGTGGCTTGACAGTAGATTGAGCTGGGCACACCATGTAGACAGGTTGTGTTCCTTGGTTTCTTCTGGCCTGTTTTTGTTAAGAAACCTTGCAAAATACTGCGACAAAAAAATTTTGACCACGACCTATCACGGTGTCATATCACCGCACCTGTCATATGGCATCTTGCTTTGGGGCGGCTGTGCTCAAGCTCATTTTCAAAGGCTCTTCGTTCTACAAAAGAAAGCTATTAGAGTGGTTAGTAATCTCCAGTACAATGCCTCATGCAGAGAATCCTTTAAGGAACTAAAAGTTTTAACACTACCCTGTGTGTACATTCTAGCAGTTCTCTCGTACTGTGTTTCAAAAACCAACATCACACAAGGTACAGAAATCCACTCATATAATACCAGGTCCAGAGAACTATATAGAGTGGACCAACACAGGCTTGTGGCTGGTGCTAGACTTCCTGCACAAATGGGAGTACGGCTGCTAAACTGCTTACCAAGGCATCTCAAACTGATTGCTGACAACCCCATTGTGTTCAAGCGCCGCTTGAAATCATTTTTGATTGAAAGCGCATGCTACAGCATTGATGAGTATGTCACTGCGTGCTCTTCTGTGGTCTGAAGGGGTGGGGTAACGTGTCTGCTCTGGCCTGGCTTACTCTGTTTTGTATGAATGTGATCTTGATGTGTGTGAGTGACCAGAAAACTTGTTTTTAGCGAATTTCCTTTAGAAATAAGCTATTACCGTCGTTTTCATGGGAGCTGCCGTTTGTATCGATGTAGGGACACCTCTGCGATTACATAATTATATATATTATATTGTGGCTTTTTATGTGTACTTTCTGGATACGTAGTGATTATTTGTCGGAAACACATTTAAAACTGCACAAATAACGATTTACTAAAAAATTTAACATGGGCTTATATGGGAAATAGAATTTTCAATTTTGAGTGTTTGTGAACACGATAACTAGTGCAAAAATCGTCTGATCATCATGAAATTTGGTACAGGCATGTAAAGTTAGATTCTCTTGGATGAGTTCGTTAACCAGTAAGATCGGCCCAACTTCAGTAGGGAAAGTGGGGGATTTTACCCCTAAAAAGTGGGTTTTTTCCACTTTTCACATAGATATTTTTATTTGATTACCTTTTAGTGTACACCATTAGATTCAGCTCGAAAAAACAAACAATTTGGTATGTTTAATTTTTGCTCTACGTCCACTGGTTACCGAGATATTAGCGAATTTCCTTTAGAAATAAGCTATTACCGTCGTTTTCACGGGAGCTGCCGTTTGTATCGATGTAGGGACACCTCTGCGATTACATAATTATATATATTATATTGTGGCTTTTTATGTGTACTTTCTGGATACGTAGTGATTATTTGTCGGAAACACATTTAAAACTGCACAAATAACGATTTACTAAAAAATTTAACATGGGCTTATATGGGAAATAGAATTTTCAATTTTGAGTGTTTGTGAACACGATAACTAGTGCAAAAATCGTCTGATCATCATGAAATTTGGTACAGGCATGTAAAGTTAGATTCTCTTGGATGAGTTCGTTAACCAGTAAGATCGGCCCAACTTCAGTAGGGAAAGTGGGGGATTTTACCCCTAAAAAGTGGGTTTTTTCCACTTTTCACATAGATATTTTTATTTGATTACCTTTTAGTGTACACCATTAGATTCAGCTCGAAAAAACAAACAATTTGGTATGTTTAATTTTTGCTCTACGTCCACTGGTTACCGAGATATTAGCGAATTTCCTTTAGAAATAAGCTATTACCGTCGTTTTCATGGGAGCTGCCGTTTGTATCGATGTAGGGACACCTCTGCGATTACATAATTATATATATTATATTGTGGCTTTTTATGTGTACTTTCTGGATACGTAGTGATTATTTGTCGGAAACACATTTAAAACTGCACAAATAACGATTTACTAAAAAATTTAACATGGGCTTATATGGGAAATAGAATTTTCAATTTTGAGTATTTGTGAACACGATAACTAGTGCAAAAATCGTCTGATCATCATGAAATTTGGTACAGGCATGTAAAGTTAGATTCTCTTGGATGAGTTCGTTAACCAGTAAGATCGGCCCAACTTCAGTAGGGAAAATGGGGGATTTTACCCCTAAAAAGTGGGTTTTTTCCACTTTTCACATAGATATTTTTATTTGATTACCTTTTAGTGTACACCATTAGATTCAGCTCGAAAAAACAAACAATTTGGTATGTTTAATTTTTGCTCTACGTTCACTGGTTACCGAGATATTAGCGAATTTCCTTTAGAAATAAGCTATTACCGTCGTTTTCATGGGAGCTGCCGTTTGTATCGATGTAGGGACACCTCTGCGATTACATAATTATATATATTATATTGTGGCTTTTTATGTGTACTTTCTGGATACGTAGTGATTATTTGTCGGAAACACATTTAAAACTGCACAAATAACGATTTACTAAAAAATTTAACATGGGCTTATATGGGAAATAGAATTTTCAATTTTGAGTGTTTGTGAACACGATAACTAGTGCAAAAATCGTCTTATCATCATGAAATTTGGTACAGGCATGTAAAGTTAGATTCTCTTGGATGAGTTCGTTAACCAGTAAGATCGGCCCAACTTCAGTAGGGAAAGTGGGGGATTTTACCCCTAAAAAGTGGGTTTTTTCCACTTTTCACATAGATATTTTTATTTGATTACCTTTTAGTGTACACCATTAGATTCAGCTCGAAAAAACAAACAATTTGGTATGTTTAATTTTTGCTCTACGTCCACTGGTTACCGAGATATTAGCGAATTTCCTTTAGAAATAAGCTATTACCGTCGTTTTCATGGGAGCTGCCGTTTGTATCGATGTAGGGACACCTCTGCGATTACATAATTATATATATTATATTGTGGCTTTTTATGTGTACTTTCTGGATACGTAGTGATTATTTGTCGGAAACACATTTAAAACTGCACAAATAACGATTTACTAAAAAATTTAACATGGGCTTATATGGGAAATAGAATTTTCAATTTTGAGTGTTTGTGAACACGATAACTAGTGCAAAAATCGTCTGATCATCATGAAATTTGGTACAGGCATGTAAAGTTAGATTCTCTTGGATGAGTTCGTTAACCAGTAAGATCGGCCCAACTTCAGTAGGGAAAGTGGGGGATTTTACCCCTAAAAAGTGGGTTTTTTCCACTTTTCACATAGATATTTTTATTTGATTACCTTTTAGTGTACACCATTAGATTCAGCTCGAAAAAACAAACAATTTGGTATGTTTAATTTTTGCTCTACGTTCACTGGTTACCGAGATATTAGCGAATTTCCTTTAGAAATAAGCTATTACCGTCGTTTTCATGGGAGCTGCCGTTTGTATCGATGTAGGGACACCTCTGCGATTACATAATTATATATATTATATTGTGGCTTTTTATGTGTACTTTCTGGATACGTAGTGATTATTTGTCGGAAACACATTTAAAACTGCACAAATAACGATTTACTAAAAAATTTAACATGGGCTTATATGGGAAATAGAATTTTCAATTTTGAGTGTACACGATAACTAGTGCAAAAATCGTCTTATCATCATGAAATTTGGTACAGGCATGTAAAGTTAGATTCTCTTGGATGAGTTCGTTAACCAGTAAGATCGGCCCAACTTCAGTAGGGAAAGTGGGGGATTTTACCCCTAAAAAGTGGGTTTTTTCCACTTTTCACATAGATATTTTTATTTGATTACCTTTTAGTGTACACCATTAGATTCAGCTCGAAAAAACAAACAATTTGGTATGTTTAATTTTTGCTCTACGTCCACTGGTTACCGAGATATTAGCGAATTTCCTTTAGAAATAAGCTATTACCGTCGTTTTCATGGGAGCTGCCGTTTGTATCGATGTAGGGACACCTCTGCGATTACATAATTATATATATTATATTGTGGCTTTTTATGTGTACTTTCTGGATACGTAGTGATTATTTGTCGGAAACACATTTAAAACTGCACAAATAACGATTTACTAAAAAATTTAACATGGGCTTATATGGGAAATAGAATTTTCAATTTTGAGTGTTTGTGAACACGATAACTAGTGCAAAAATCGTCTGATCATCATGAAATTTGGTACAGGCATGTAAAGTTAGATTCTCTTGGATGAGTTCGTTAACCAGTAAGATCGGTATCTAAAAAAATGTCTGATCATCATGAAATTTGATATCACACTTATGTAAAGACTTATAGTGTGTGTTTAAATGTGTTATGTACACTTATGTAAAGATTGCCATTGGAAATTCGCTAAGTACGCAGGTCTGCTGCGACGGGGGTATTTTTTATAAGTGATTTTATTTTATTAAATGGACTGAATATGTTTTGACACTTGCAACACAATAATCAAATTGTAATACTGCAATTGTAAATAAATAAAATAAAATAAAATAAAGGTATAGTAATCTGTTAATTGAGACCTTTAATTTAATACCAAACCTTTGCTGCTATTTAAGAATTTTGTCTGACTCCTAAATGGCCGTCCCCCTAAAGGGATGAAAAAGTGATAACAGCTTAAAAGAGTAGATATTTATGGCTATTATTGATATACCAAGTCTCATTACTTTATTTATAATGGTAAAAATATCTTTTTTTCGTTCCGGGACTTTTCAGGCACACTGTATACAACACTGTTTTTGAGTGCTTAAATGAGCTGAAATGAGTGCTTATTCATGATAAATTTGTGCTGAGGAATTCTCTTTTCACTGGGGGGTAAGTCCTCGAAACATCTCTGGCAATTGACTGGATCAAGGATTATTTTGATACCTACATGCAACTGCGTGAGTAGTAACTTAAACTTTTTTTCTTGTTATAATCGTATCACCCAAACTCACCCTGTCGAGGTCGGGATGCACCAGGGCCACGTAGTCGTTGCACGTGATGACGTTACCCAAGGCTGACAACCTCTCCTCGACCCTCTGCACCTTGACTGTGTCGGGCAGTGAGTTGCGGATGTGCTGCAGCTCCGTGTCTGTCGTCGTGTTCGGCACCAACAGCCCATGCCTGTTACCTGGGCAAGGCAGAATATAGGTTTAGAACTGTAGCCAACAGGATTGTATGTCCCATACATAGTACAGTTGGGTCCTGCTAATCCGCACTAATTGGGACCAGAGACCTGTTCCCCTGTTCGGTTTAATGAAATTTCCAGATTTAGTTGATATTACATACATATTACTTTAAAAGGTTCATTAATGCATAAATAACGTACATTTAAAGTAACCAATTAAGTTAGTTAGTTTAGAGAAAATTTTCTTGAGTTTATTTTCCTGACAGAAGGTGTTAAGAATGATCTGTTTTTTTTTGGATTAGCAGGGTTAGGATTACCCTGACTCATCTGTAATAATTACTTTAAGTTAATTTTTTTAAGAGTTTACATTGTAGTAATGATTCGTTTGCATGTACTACAGTCAACATCACTCACAGTACTTATCCAAAATTCACCAAGAATCCAATATTTTTCTTTACAGAGTTACAGAAAAGTTTTTGGTTAAATTTGGTAAGCAGAAGTAACGTAGTGCAGTATTGTAACATCAGACAGACGCTGAACTGGATGGGTCAGTAAACAGATACTTTCTTCCATTTACGGATGCATCTAAATCTAAGGTAGAGGAGGTAGAGATAAACTCTGACTTGTGGCAGTAATGAGCAAATCAAAGTCCACTGAATTTTATTTTATAAAGGTAATTTTTGTCTCTCTTTGACTTTTAAAGGAACCATATTTACAGAGGTAATACAGCCATAAAATTACTTGGATAGGTCTTCCCAAGGGAACTGAAAAAATTGAGTTGGCCTACCATCTCAAATATTTTTAGTTAAACCTATCAAAGTTTGAGATTGCAAGAATCAGTAGATTTTAGGGTGTGTGGAGACTGATTTCATTTCCAGGTGGAAGATACATTACCTAAAAACCTAGAAAATTATGGTAACAAGCAATTTTTTGGATTTTTGGTTTCAATGCCATAATAATAATTCTTCAACAGATAAGACCCTAACCATTCCTACTCACCCACACACAATCTCCCGATTATACGACAGCCAGCAACAGAAGCGTGAACCACAGGAATTGTTTCACTTAATTCAGCTTCAAATACACTGAAACAGAAAAATTGATCAAACTCTCTTGACTTTTCAAAAGCATAAAAAAAATTTAGAAAATTCGTAGGACTTAAAACAAATTTATTGGAGAGGAGCCATGGGCACCCATATGAAAATTGTAGGGGGGCCGCCTGGACAGAAATGGGAAAACATTGGGAAAAAAGGGGGAAGATAACAAATTCAAGTTTTAACTTCAAAACTATTGCTAGTCTACTTGTAAAACACTAAATTAGGCAATGGTATTTACTCAAACTTTGTATAACCAAGTGGTACATAGAATTGATCATTGTAATGCTGCCATGTTGGATTTATTTCCCATAAGAGCAACGTTAATACTGTCTCTCCCGTTTGTCATATAATTCTTTTGCTGTCCGACTGGCTTACAGTAGAATAAATTGTATTTAAATTTAAATTAACCATTTACCATTCCTTTTGAGAAATTGATTGTAAAGATTCGTTAAATCCCATAAAATTTTTTTGAAAGTTGAAAAAAATTCATTTTTATTTCAATTTTACAAAAAAATTTTTGTTTGTTATAAAAAATAATTAATAATCCTCTCAAACCATATCCATCTTGATCAACCCTTTCATAATTTTCTGATTCCAAATAAAGGAGTAATTAGGTTTCCAATACTCTTAAAGGGAATAGACAAAATCAGTATTGACTTCAACACCCTTCTATGTTTGACTCTACTCTACATTGGACCAAAATTACATTGGACCAGGCCTCAGCCGGATAATGATTTAACCGGTTAAACAGATGTAAATTTTAAAATACCAACCTACAATTTCAAATGGCCTAAACGCAATTATGGCTTGAAAAAAAAAAAAAAAAAAACAACTCTGAATGAAATGAAATGAAATACTTTATTCAGTAAAAAAAATACAAGTTGGATAGTACATAAAATATAGGTTCACTGAAATTATTCCCCCACATGGGCAATGCCTGTGGGTGGGGGAAGAGTCCAACTGTCTATCCTAGTTACAAAATTGTAAACTAATCCTATACTATAATACGAGGAATATCTGAAGGGATGTGTGTTCCACGATCTCGAAATCTAGCTGTTAGATTTTGCTTAAAGTTTGCATTAAAGAGTGCTTTGGGCCAAAAATAAGTTTAGAAACAGCCTCAACCCCAGGAAAAATCGAATTTGGTCTAAAATTAAGTTTTAAAATTGTAATTTTTAACATTAGTCTTATGGGTTGCTACTTTGGTAACGAAAAAACAACGAAATGTAAACAAAAAGAAAGAAACATTAATGTTAAGCAGACATTTTGAAACAGCTGTTAACTGTGAAGAGGTATAGTTGGTTTTTGGTGGAAATTTAATTGCTTTTTTACCTTGACACTATAACAAAAGTGAATAAAAACCAACGAGCAAGGCTCGGTCAACCTGGTACTAATATTCTAATATTACATTACAAAAAGCAATAAAAATAAAGAAAAATATTTATTTTAATACATTAAGGTATTATCTTGAACCGGCGATATATGCACATACATTGAAATTTAAGTAATCTATTTTGCGCTAACCGAGACCTGTTCACACACACACACACACACACAGAATATATTACTCTATATAATTTATAGCTAACATTTGATACCCATGAAATCGATGACTAAAATAAACTAATAATAATTCGTTTCCTATTTTGTCTACTGGGTAGCAGGTCCAAACACATTCACTACTGGTGGCATACACTTCCGTCTAAAACAGTACATTTTAGGTGGTTTGAGAACATCATGATTAATGTTGAATTGAATGATACAGTAGATAAGAGAACAAAGTTTCCGGCGAAACATGGCCGGTTAAAGCAATGTTGAGATAAAAAATGGCCGATTAAAAGAGGGAAAATCAGTTAAATGAAATTGTAATCTAATGAAAATTTCTTAAATTGTAAATTAAGTGCAAAAACCTTAAATCTCTCTTGTAAATTCCCATAGCCTACAATGTAAAACTTTCCAAGGGGAATAAAATTATTATTTATTTACTACAGGGTGTCTAGTTTATTTCTCTTTAAAAATTCAAGACTAATTCCAGACTTTTTCAAGACTGTTTTAGTTTTTTCAAGCCTGCGGCATTACTCGACATAATAAATCTATCTTACATTTAACAAAATTATTTACATAGTTGTCACATATATATATATTATATATATATATATATATATATATATATATATATATATATTTGTTTTTAAATAGTTCACACATTCCTTACATCGACCAGCTTTAATTTTGTTGTTGGATATAATCACTACATGTTTCACTGTGAATACAGCATTGTCAAGTGATACAAGAACATAACATCTATCAAAGGATTGGTCAAGGATTAAAATACACAAAATTAACTGTGTTTTGTCTTTTTTATCCTTGACCAACCCTTTGATGGATAGAAGGCTATGTTCTTATTTATATCACTTGACAATGCCATATATTCACGGTAAAACATGTACCGTAGTGATTATATCCAACAACAAAATTTGAGCTACTCAAAGGAAGGCATGAGTATACTATTTTAGTCTTCAGTAGCAGTTTAGGGGCTAATATAATGAATTGCAATATTTTTTGTCAAAAACAAGACCATTAAAATGAAACTATAAAATTATTACTTTTTTAGAAAAAGCATTATTAATTCTTCAACAACATTGAAAATTTAAATGGTTTGAATTAAAATAATGCACAAGTTTGTAATTCTATTTTTTAACCCTTTGTCCGTCCTTCGTAGGGTGAATGTTCTGTTTAGTTTATTTAAATAAATAGGGTAATATAAATCCTTCCAAAAATTCAATATGATAGCAAATTTATAGAACACATAAAAATTGCATATATTTGGTAATAATTAAAATGTTCCTTTTCCTTGTTTTCTTCAGCTTGTAGGCAAATGTTAGTAAAATTCATTTTCCAACATTGTCTACTGTAAACAAATTTTGGAATTTTACATATTACTAGTGGCTTGTAGGGGCAAAAGCCCCTAAAAATGAAAATGGTGATGTTATCTCCTAAAATAAGATTGATTTTCTCACCTCCTTGCAGTATTACTGTATTTTTCTCAAGATCTAGTGTGAATTTACACTTTTGGGGTTTCTAATAAAATATTTCCTGATCTTAACAAAAATTTTTGGCTGTATCAAATCAGCCAAAATTCACCAACAATGTCACTTGTATTAAAATACAGTAGTCTATTTTGTGAAAAAAAAGAACAATTGTTTCACTATTCTACTACTGAACGCGGTGAAATAGTTTTAACCTTAAACATGTTCATGAAGAGTTTGTAACTCAAGTAAATAAAATAGTTTAATACAACATGAGCCCATTAACACTGTACACTTCCTCACCCTACACCGATGTGTCCCCCCATTCCCCACACTCGCCGTGACCCCATACCTCCCAGTACCACCGTTCACCTCTCCTGACCCGTGTTTCCTGTACCCCCTATGCTCCCGGGGCCCGAATACCCCCCATGCCCCGTATCCCCTTGCTTCCTCATGCCCCTGTGCCCCCCCATTCTTGCATGCAAACATGCCCGCAGTTATTTCCCGTGGCTCCCCTCTATGTTCCTCATTCCTCCACAATGCCCCCCCCCCCATACCCAACCACCTACCGTGTCAACGACGTCCCTAGTACCCCTTGTTCCGCCATTCCCTTGCCGCCGTAACCACAGTGCCCCCGACAACCCTTGTGCCCCCATACCCCGCACCCATAGTAATCCCATGCCCACATACCCACCGTTCTTCTCCGTGGTACCTATGCCCTCCATTTCCCCCAAGCCTCCCCCGTGACCCCATGCCCATATACCACCATGTCTTGTGCCGACGACGCCCATAGTGCCCATTGTGCCTTCCCTTCCCACCCCCCGCAGCGCCACGTGCCACCGGGCCCCCATGTTTCCGTGCCCCCATGCCCGACGTTGCTCCCCATGGCCTCCGTGGCCCCCCTATCCATCTAACCCTATGCCCCTGCACCCCTATACCCTCCATGCACCCGTGCCCTCATGCTCGCTGTTCCTCCCTTTGCCCATATGTTCCCCATGCCTTCACCTTGCCTCTCATGCTTCCCTATCTCCAGCGCCACCGACACTCCTCATGCCCCTATCCCCCACACCGTCGGCACTCCCGCGCCCCCATGCCCACTGTTCTTCCCCGTGGTCCATATGCCCTATATTTCCCATAAGCGTTTCCCGTGAACCCATGCCCATCTGCCCCACTTGCCTCGTGCCGACGACGCCCCTATTGCCCATTGTGCCTTCCCACCCCCGCGCCGTCACGTGCCCCCGGGCCCCCTGTTTCCGTGCCCCCATGACCGACGTTTGCTCCCCATGGCCTCCGTGCCCCCCATGACCATGTACCCATTTTGCCACCGACGCCCATAGTGCTCCTTGTGCCCCGTCGCCACGTACCCCAGTGCATCCCCATGCCTCCCCAGAGTTTCACCTATGCCCCCGCACCCCTGTACCCTCCATGCTCCCTTGCTCTCATTCTCGCAATTCCTCCCTGTGCCCATATGTTCCCATGCATCCACCGTGCCCCTCATGCCCCCCTGTCTACAGTATCACAGACACACCTCGTGCCCCTCGTGCTCTTCGTGCCCCCATATCCCCGAACCTCCTGGTCTCCCCATGGTCCCGTGCTGCCATCCCCACCGTCCCCTTCGTACTCCCATGCCCTCCTGTATCCCCCGCCTGGCCCTCAAATTTCCCCTATGTCTCCCCCGCTCCCTCATTGCCCCTTACCCTCCGTGCCACCGACACCCCTTGTACTTTGATTGTAGTCTATTTTGTCTGTTCGTAAATGAAGATTGATATTATGTTAGTTTTCGCACACTATCATTTACATTAAACGCTACCCGTCCTTATAGATTAACGGGTGTTTATTGTTTCCCTACTACTTACGTAAAGGAAGAAGCAGAGAATGGATAGAACCAAAACAAAATATTCCTCATACGGAGGATATCCAATATTAGTATCTTACATATTAAGATTCAGTCGAAAATAAATAAACACTAAAAAAAATATTCAATTCTTCAACTGTAACTACAATAATAGCCAATATATAAAGCAGTAACGCAATAACTAAACTACATTCACTTAGTAAAAACAATTAACCATTATATCAAATATGCCACGTCCAAGCCAATTTTAACTTTGGTATATTCAGCTTAAAAAATCTTTCTACTCCTGTTTCCTTAATGACATAGATGGGGTCACGAAGATGAAATCTTCTGTGGATCCGTAATCCGTTCATGACTATTAGAGTCCTCATTTTTATAGTGCATTGCCAATTTATAAAGTTATAACTATCTTAACTAATCAATAATAAAGTTATCTTAACTCAATATATCTGCTCAATGACCAGCTGAGTGTATGATAAAAGACTGGAACATCTGCTTAGTGACACGTGGATCTAAAAATCTTCTTCCCATTAGATTAACATTGGAACTTCAAGGTCCAATGGGGCGAAGCCCAGGTAACTTATGATAATTCTGGTATTTTTCCTTGCGTCCTTGACCTTCAAGCTTTAAAATGAGCCATTATACGTTACCCTATCTTTCTTCTAACTCGAGATATTTCGTGGGGACCGATTCGCTTACGGAATTATATATATAGATTTAATAGAAACGTGAGCGTTTGTTTACGTTCTGCAGTTGCAAGCGTTTTGATTGGGGATTACAAGCATCTCTGGTTAGCAATCTTTATCAGAGCATCTTAATCGGCGATTGCAAGCGTCTCCATAGGGTCATTCCATATCAAATCAACCACAAAAAATACATTTTAACACCCAAGGTCTCAGATTTTTATGAAACTTGGTAAGTTTGTTCTTTTTATATAGATAAACAACCATACCAAGTTTTATTGACTTTATTGACTTATTGACTTATCTCTATCGGTTTTCTTTTTACAACCCTTAAAAGTTTTTACTAAAATGCCGGCCGGGGCTCACTTGAGGCCACAGACAGAACGTGTTTATTTTCTCAGAAAAAATCATATCTTTCTATCTTTTCTACTATATATTTGTCAAATACCACTCACTCATGTATCAGAGAATCTCCATAACCATGGGGTATAGAGGGTTGAAATTTTGCATGGACGTTCCACTTTGCTCAAAAATGCTCACTAAGAAACAGTTTTGCAAAATTCCTTCAGGTCTCCGCCCCACAGGACTTCAAAATTTCCATCTAATGTTAATCTTATGGCCAATTTTTAATACAAATCAAAGCAACAACGAATCTGAAAAACTATGGGACCTAGAATGTTAAAATTTAGCACGGGTGTTCTTTGCTCATAGGTGCTCACTAAGAAACGGTTTTGCAAAATTCCATCAGGGCTCTGCCACACAGGACTTCAAAATTTATATCTAATGTTATCCTTATGGCCAATTTTTTATACAAAGCTAGGAAACAACGAATATAGAAAACTATTAGATCTACGATGTTGAAATTTGGCATGGACGTTCTGCTTTGCTCATAGGTGGTCATTAAGAAACGTTTTTGTAAAATTCCATCAGGGCTCCACCTCACAGGACTTCAAAATTTCTAATGTTATTCTTATGGCCAATTTTTAATATGAATCTTTGAAAAACATATCTGAAAAACCATATGACCTAAGAGAATTATTTGGAACATTTTCAATGGGAGATCCACTTCGCCCATCGGTGCTTACTAAGAAACGCTCTTGGAAAGCATCTTCAGGGCTCCGCCCCTTGGGTCTATTACATTGGTCTAGGGCCAATGGGGTTGAACTTTGGCATGAACATTTCTCTTTGTTCAAAGGTATTCACTAAGAAACGGTTTTGCAAATATAGTTTTTGAAGTCCTTTAGGGCTCCGCCCCACAGGACATCAAAATTACTCTATTGCATTCGTTGTTGAAATTTGGCATTGACGCTCCTCTTTGCTAACAAGTATTCACTAAGAAACAGTTTTGCAAATATAAAGATTATTATTATTATTATAGTTTTTGAAGTCCTTTAGGGCTCCGCCCCACTGGACTTCAAAATTACTCTAGAGCATATGGGGTTGAAATTTGACGGAGACATTCCTCTTTACTCATATGTTCTCACTAAGAAACAGCTATGCAAATATAGTTTTTTAAGTCCTTTAGGGCTCTGCCCTGCTGGACTTCAAAATTACTCTAGAGCATATGGGGTTGAAATTTGACGTAGACATTCCTCTTTACTCATATGTACTCACCAAGAAATGGTTTTATAAATATAGTTTTTTATGTCCTTTAGAGCTCCGCCCCACAGGACTTCATGATTACTATAGAACCTACAGGGTTGAAATTCTACGTGGACGTTTCTCTTTACTCATGTGTACTCATGAAGAAACAGTTATGCAAATCCTTTAGTTTTTGAAGTCCTTTAGGGCTCCGCCCCACTGGACTTAAAAATTACTCTAGGGCCAATGGGGTTGAAATTATGTATTTATGTTCCTCTTTGCTTATAGGTATTCACTAAGAAACGGTTTTCCAATTATAGTTTTTGAAGTCCTTAGGGCTCCGCTCCACTGGACTTCAAAATTACTCTGGGGCATACGAGGTTGAAATTTGACGTGGACGTTCCTTTTTACTCATATGTACTCACTAAGAAACAGTTTTCAAAATAAAGTCTTTGAAGACCTTTAGGGCTCTGCCCCACTGGACTTCAAAATTACTACATAGCCTACAGGATTGAAATTTGACGTGGCCGTACCTCTTTACTTGTTAAGTGGCCAACTAAATAAAAAATGGTTTTGCAAATACAGGTAGTTTTTGAAGTCCTTTAGAGCCCCCTACGTAAGGTCTATGGGGTTTGAAATTCGACATATCATTTCTCTTTGCTCATATGTGCTCATTAAGTACATTTTTTGCAAAATTCAATGCTCTGCTTACACAATTCCTAAGAAAGAAGATTTCGTCGCTCTTTAAAAAGATATTATTACATGTAAAATGAATTTAATCACGGGCGAAGCCGTGACGGGCTACAGCTAGTCTTTAATATTTATCAATAGAACTCAATGAAAATTTGTAGTTTAACTAAATAAAACATGCTGATTTTGGAAAAAATATCATAACACTCTACGCCTTACCAAAAAATTACCATAAATTGTTATTTTACAAATATTTTATTTCCGAAAAGTGATTACAAGGGTTCACGTTACAGCCAATATCTACCTGAGGGTTAAAGATAATCAAACAAAACTTTTTACTAAAATTATCTTCAAGATATTTTCTATCACATCCAACAATAAAATTAATGGCTTTTTTATTCCATCACATTTAAAAACTAATATTTGTCTGAAAGACTTGATTTTGTCAAATAATACAACACCGATATGCTTATTTAGGTATTTCCTTGGGCATAAAATAGTGTGTAGTTATATAGTGTGAAGTACTGAAAAACTATTAATTATTTCATGTAACTTAAGAAAACATGTTAGAGATAAAATATTAGTATTATCACCTAAATAATTTGTTTAAAAACATTACATTAAGCCTTTCCGTTGGTCATCCAGACCATGTCACCCACCGATTTGGATTTTAATGAAACTTGGTATGGTTGATTCTTCTATATAGATAAGAAAATATACCAAGTTTTAGTGCTCTATCTCTGCTCATTTGTTTTCTAGAGCTGTTTGAAATTTGAATGAATGTGTCATTTTTGAATGCCCGAGGTTTCCATGGTAATGTGTCCATTGTTCAATGATTATGAAAAGAAATTTGAAACACTCTCATTTGCCAACCACATAAAATGAAAATTGCAGGTGTTGTCAATAAACCTACGGATTTTAGAAAAAAAAGTTAATAGTACTTCCAATTCATCTATTAAAAAAAAAGGTAAAATACACACGTGTATATCTGTAAGGCAACCGTACAGACAACCATATATCATTAAGGTTTTTAGAAAAAAAATTTTGTTTTACTGAAATGTAGGCCTAAATATTTTTTAAAGGCACAGTTTTTTTTCAAGTTGAAGGTTTTTTCAGCAATCCCAATAATATGTGCTACCTTATGATTCAATCAAATTTATGGCTTTTTCTCTGCTTCATACTTAAACAAAAATTTACAATTTTTTTTTGTAAAATTCTTAGCGCCATGTTAATATCTTTGATATGAATTAAAACTTCTGTGAGCTAACTTAAAATCATAAAACTGTGTACTTTAATAACTCTTAACATTAGCAACAACCCATTTATAATATTAAACCCCTTTTGGATAAATTACAATTTTGTTTCATAATTTATGGTCATTCCATTGAAATTGTCCAAAAATAAATAACTTAAATCGCTTCTATTGGTTTTTTTTTATTATAAAAAAAAATTATGTTATTCATACATTTAATCAAGAAATAAAATTTTGTTTTTTAATTAAATTTAATATACGTAATAAGTTAGTTCTCATTAGCTGATTTTCAAACATGGTGGATGCTTATTCCTAAAAAATTAATTATGTTATCTGGGTAAAGTTAAATATATCTTGACATTCAAAGAGATAAGTACAATCTATCTACTATATATTTGTCAAATACCACTCACTCACGTATCAGAGTATCACCAAAACTATAAGGCCTAGAGGGTTAAAACTTGGCATGGACGTTCATCTTTGCTCAAAAACGCTCACTAAGAAACGGTTTTGCAAAATTCCGTCAGGGCTCCGCCCTGCACGACTTGGCAATTTCGTTACAATGTTATTCTTATGGGGGATTTTTAATACAAACCAAAGCAACAACGAATCTTCAAAAGTAGAGAGCATGCAGGATTGAAATTTGGTATAGACGTTCCTTTTTACCCATTGATGCTCACTAAGAAACGGTTTTACGAAATTCCTGCAGGGCTCCACCCCACACGACTTCAAAATTTCGCTACAATGTTATTCTTATGGAGCACTTAAAATACGAATCTAGGAAACAACGAATCTCCAAAACTATAGGACCTGCAGGGTTGAAATTTGGAATGGAAGTTCCTCTTTGCCTATAGGTGCTCACTAAGAAACGGTTTTGCAAAATTCCTTCAGGGCTCCGCCCCACACGACTTCAAAGATTTGATGTAATTAGCTGTTGAAGATTCAAAAGTATCAGCTGTTAGTGAAATAATACATTTAAAGGTTGACGTAACCATATGACAATATTTTAATCTTTGTAAACAATTTAACTGGTGTAAAATGTTTATTAGTTAGAGTTTAGGTTAGGTTAGGTTGTCCTGTGTCAAATACCACTCACTCAGTAACTCAGTATCATCGAATCTTTATAACCATAGGGTATAGGGGGTTGAAATTTGCCATGGACGTTCCTCTGTGTTGAAAAATGCTCACGAAGAAACGATTTTGCAAAATTCCTTCAGGTCTCTACACCACAAGACTTCAAAATTTCCATTTAATATTATTCTGTGTCCAATATACTTTTAAACAAATCAAGGCAACAACGAATCTGAAAAACTATAGGTTCTACAATGTTAAAATTTGGCTTGGGTGTTCTTCTTTGCTCATAGATGCTCATTAAGAAACGGTGCTGCAAAATTCCATCAGGGCTAAACCACATAAGACCTAAAAATTTCTATCTAATGTTGTTCATAGCTAATTTTTAGTTCAAATCTAGGCAACAACGAATCTTAAGAACTATAGGATCTATGATGATGAAATTTGACGTGGACGTTCCTCCTTGCTCATATGTACGTGCTCACTATTAAACTGTTCTGCAAAATTCTATCAGAGCTCTGCCACACACGATTTCAATTTTAATCTATATATACAAATAATTTATTAAAATAAATTACACTTTCTTCCCACTGGAAGTTGCACTCATGTACAAAAGATAACAGACAGTGAATTTGGTTTCTTTTCTTCTAAAATTAATAAAAATAACAATATTAAAAATTCTGAATCTTCATGGATTGTTGTTGTATAAGTGGTTGTGTAATATTGTTATGGAGTGTTTTATTATATTAATTGACAATGTTTTGTGAATGTTTTTATCAATTTTAAACTTTTTGCAAAATTCAACGAAAAAATTTGGGATTGTTCCTCTTGAACCCAGGAACAGGCCTATAACAGTAATTTCATTGATCTAGTATTTTTCTTTGTAATATTCTTTAGTAGAGTTATATATTCTTTTCTTCTCTTCGTCTACTTCATTTGCCTGGTCTTTATTATTTTCAAACCTTACTGTCGGATCCAATATAAAACCTTCTTTCTTCTTTCTATCTATCACCATGATGTCAATTCTTCTTTGTGATCCTTCATTTGATAATCCGCTTACTTCTTCATAAACTTCGTAATTTTTGTCTCTAAATGCGTCAGCTATCACTTTTCTCGTGGCATGATGTCGTTGGTTGCGTAGTTGCTCACCAAAAGGGCAGAATCCAAGAATATGTGGCAGTGTTTCAGCAACATATGTCTCAGTGCTAGAGCAACGTCTGCACTGGTTGCCATTCTTGGATCTGCCCCAGTTCATCCTGGTCGGAGCAACATCACCGATTAGCTTTAACGCCTCCTTATATTGAGAAAGTGATAGCTTATTACTTTTATGAAGTTCTATGTTTGCGGAAGGACATTCTTCAAACAGGCAAACACCACGTCCCTTGTAAGGTAAACTGCACCAACTATAATATTCTTTTTTATGAAGCACTTCCCGTAATGTTTTATAGGATTTAAAGTCTTCATTTATCAGTTCTTCCAATTGGAGTTTTTTGAAACACTCCTCTTTTTCTTTCCTAAAATCTCTACTTTCGTTTACATAAGGGTTATCAACTCTTTCTAGAACTTTACAAATATTTAAATGCTGAATCAACGCTTCCCACTTTGCCTTTATCAAACCAAGCCCTTTATCTTTCTTGGATGAGTATAACATGGCATTTGGTATATCAGAAGGCAAGTCTAAAATTTCTTTCACAGCTGATCTCACTATATTGTCTATGTCATTAAGAAATTCATTTCTCAATTTTATTAGTGGCGCAGTCTGAAAATTATAAGTCAGCGACGGCCATACATAATTGTTAAGAACAAACAATTTTTGATCAACCTTAAGATAAGGTGTTGATGTAACTTTTTGAATTTTATCTGAGAGGGATCTTATAATTGTTCTTTTGTCCAATACAATTTGATTTTCAAAATTTACACCTAGATATTTAATAGTATTTCCTGATTTTAAGGACTGTATTTTATTACCATCAAAGTCAAAATCTTCTGCCTTAAGATTTCCCTTCCTTATGTTTATTATATTTATCTTTTTCGGGTTGAGTTTCAATCCAATTTCGTTACACATATCGTTTACTCTTCTATACAATTCCTCAACACTCTTCTTGTCTTTACCAATCAATACCGTGTCGTCTGCGAATCCGAGGATGCTAACGGGTGGTAAAATGTTGCTGATACGATATCCAAGACTTTCTTTTATATCTTCTTCAGAAAGTTTTTCCAGAATATGGTCAATACTTAAGTTGTATAGAGTTGGCGATAATGGGGCACCCTGCAATACTCCTCTATTAATATGGATTGCTTTGGTTTTACCATACTTCGTTTCAATTGTTGTTGTATTTCCTTTTAATAGTTCAATTACGTTATTAGTTAGAAGAGATGGAATAGGTAGTGATTGTAGTACTGATGAAATATGGATGTGACCAACATTATCGTACGCTTTTTCGACATCAAGGAACAAAATGCAGCAATCCTTTCTTTTCTGTTTACTTGAAGTCAAAATGGAATTAAAAATGTTAGCATTGATATGTGTTCCTGGAACTGATGTGAATCCAGTTTGTACGGGTTGAAATTCAACATACTTTTTTATCCTGGCATCAATAATTCTTTCAAAAATTCTCCTTAGTAACGAACAAATTGATATTGGCCTCCAGTTGTTTACATCTTTTAAATTGTTGCCTTTGTCTATAAGAATTGTTCTAGCTTGTTTGAAAATTATTGGAAAAGTACTAGTTTTGTGCATTTTAGTAAATATTATAGCCAGGATTTTCGGAACATAATAGTTTTTAACACATCGCATTATGACTTTATCAGGACCTGGTGCTGTATCTACTTTAATGTTTCTCATAGCTTGTCTTACGTGATCCTCTGTGATGGTAGAGTCATATTCTTTATTTACAGCATCAAAATTTTCTGTATCTGGTGTTATATAATTTCTTAAATGATTGTTGTTTACTTCGGAAAACCTTTCACTAAACTTTGAATGGAGTTGATCCAGTGGAATTTCACAACCTTTCTTTTCTCCCTCTATTATTCTTTTTACAGCTTTTCTTCTTTGGTTGTAATATTCATACTGAACTAATTCAAAATTGTATCTTTCTTTCCTTTTTCGGCGATCTGCCTTGGTTTTCCTCTCAGGGTTTTTTGTGTCAGTATATTTTCTATTGAATTTCATTCCTTTATTTTGTTTTCTCATTTTATAGTATTTCGTGGCTGGATGTTTTGGCCCTGGTAGCTCATCTATACTTTCGCTGATAAAGGTGCAAAATTCTTCTATCCTCTTGTTAAATTCAACATCTTCCATATCATTTGAAAACAATTTCAGCCATGCAATATATTTGTCAGTTAAAACGTTATTTTCTCCTTCTGTTTTGTTTTCGTTTGGATTTGTTGCCTTTGGTATTTCATCGTTTGTCATCTTCATTTGCACTTCGTGTATCGCAATATCCTTTTTTCTATCATATTTACTCCTAATTTTAGATCTTAACTCATCAGGGTGTGATTTTGAAACATGTATATTGATACCTCTTTTACTTTTATACGATTTCCCACAAATGTCACATTTATAAGACATATCTGTTTCATCTAGATTACCTTCAATACAAATTGAGAGGTTATTAATGGTACTCTCATTACATGGTAATACTTCCAATTCATCATCCCCAATGTTATGTACCGCATTTATTTCTTTTATTACCTTAATTTGGTCATAAATGTCATTCACAGAAAATTCATTCATATAATGCGTGCTAATTATGTCTTGATTGTTAGAGATGCATTGGAAGGCAATTTTAGCATTATTCAACATGTGTGCACCACATTCTACATTTGCTTTTTGTACTTTGCATTCAATCTCTACAAATTCGTATTTCTTCCTTTTGCCCAAGGTTTTACATATTTTATTCACAAATCTAGTTGCACATGAATAGTTTAATGGGGATAATGAGTCCAAATGGTAGAAGACTGATTCCTCTTTGTTGAAAATTAATAGTGACCAATGGTATTTTGAGGATAGAGGATCCTTGCATGAATCTTTCCTATTGTTCAATGGTATAAATGTAAATTCAAATTTACTTATCAGTTCAGACATATCTTTAATTGTTTTCATATTGTTTTCATTTAAAATTAAATTTCCCACGGCGGCACTCATAAAATTAATTTTTTCTGTTAACTCGAAATAATTATCAATCCACAACTGCAATTCCTCATCTCCCAACTGATACCATTTCCTTGAGGTTTTATTTGCAAACATAACACTGTTATTAGTTGGGGAGACTATTGAGGGATAAAGGGAATCATATTTATGTGATGCTTTCATATGTGATTCAACACGTTCAAACGATTTGTGGCAGACAGGACATTCTTTTGTTAGACATTTATCTGTATTATTAGAATTCACAAAAGAATTACTTTCTCCTAGGTTTAAAGGAACTTTGTTGTCCATTTCATAAGAGTATCGATTTGCATCTTCTTGGTTCTCCAGTATTTCACATGATGAAGGCACAATTTTTTCAAATAATAGATGTTTATTACTAACAGTTGAGATACAAGGTACAGCATGTTTTTCATTACTATCATGTTTATAAACTGGGTCTTTATATTGGAGATCTGTGTATTTTGGGAGAGTTCTTTTAAATGGGTTGCTATTAGGTGATCCAGAACTGGCAAAAATATCTTTGTTATTACAATGTTTTAAACTAGAACTCACTTCTTTGTTATTTACCCTTTTAGAAACTACGCTGTTTATAGTCTTCATTCCATTATGATTTAGTTTATTTTCTGACGGGTCAAATTTTAACTCGAATGACCTGTTATCAACTAAATCATTTTGTTTATGAGTTGCTTTAATATGGGATTTTAATCGGGAGAAAAACCCTTTACAATAAGGACATTCATCTTTTTTGTTTCCTGTATTACCTGGTCCAGGGTTCATTTCAATGTCACCAGAAAGTACCAATAAAAGGCCTATTACTAACACAACTACTTTTGTTTTCATAATCTCTATTTTCATGAAGAGACAAGCATCTTTCTTCCTATTTTTCTTGGACTTCAAACAAAGTTGATCAATTTTGTATTGAAATATGGATAATTGAAAAAAGGCATATTTCAAGTATAGAGTATTAGGATGACTACTATCTGATACATTTCGTATTTCATATTCATTACTTATTGCAGTAAGAAAAATTCTTATCAGAAAGAACCAATATATTAATTTGAATTTCATTCTGAATTGTTTACAAACATGGCATTGAGGTTAACTACTCTTTGGGACTCGATTTACTTCGCAAAGAATCATAAAAAACCAATAATCTTTTGTTACTTACGAATAGAAACTCATTATTAATATGTTTTCACGTTCTAATCAGATTATTAGTACAATTTAATTAATTAATGGTCAAATTTTTCAGGAGAATTATATTTTGCTTCTGGTGTTTTTTGCTGTCAGCTCTTATTCTTATGGCCAATTTTAAATATGAATCTAGGGAACAACGAATATGAAAAGCCAGATGACCTAAGGAGTTGAAATTTGAAATTGAAGTTGGGGGGGGGGGGGCTTCGCCCCACACTTCAAAATTACTTTTGGTTCCTACAGGGTTGAATTTTGGCATGGACGTTCCTCTTTGCTCATAGGTGCTCACTAATAAACTCTTTCATAAAAATCCCTTCAGGGCTCCACACCATGTCTTCGAAATTTCAATATAATGTTACAATTATGGCCAATTACAATACGAATTGAAAGAAACAACGAATCTATAAACTATAGGGAATGCGGGGTTGAGATTTGGAGTACTCTCTTTAGTCATAGGTGCTCAATAAAAAGTGATTTACACACTTCCTTCAGGGCTATGCCCCAAATAACCTCCAAATTACTATAGAGCCGACAGGGCTAATTTTTTGCATGGACGGTCATCTTTGCTCATAGCTATTCACTAAGACACTTGATACTGGAGGGGAACCAATAAAAATACTTGAAGGACCTGAAGTAAACTATTGAAAAGAAATTAAGACATTGAAAAAGAGATGAGATGGAGTTATATTCAAAACAAGAGTGAAAAATGTTATATACCATGACATGTGAGTTAAAATACAAATATTGAAAATATGATAATGAAAGTAAATTATTAAACTAATGGGGTGTGATTTGCTTCATGTATTACTGTATTTAAATTGAACAAATATGGTTTTGGAAATAAAGTTTTTGAAGTAATTTAGGGCTCCACCCCACTGGTCTTAAAAATTACTCTATGGCCTACTGGGTTAAATTTGACATTGATGTTCCTCTTTGGTCATGGGCATTAACTAATAAACGAGTTTGCGAATTTCCTTTAGGGCTCCGCCCCACAGAACCTTTAGGTTACCATAGATCCTATGGGGTTGTTCTTATGTTATGTTGTTCTGTTGAACCTATGGATGTTCCTCTTTGCTCATAGGTAGTCTCTAAAAATTGTTTTGGAAGTATAGTTTTTAAATTCATTTAGGGCTCCGCCCCACTGGACTTAAAAATTACTCTATGACCTACGAGGTTGGAAATTGACATGGACGTTCCTTTTTACTCAGGAGCATTCACTAGGAAACGATTTTGCAAATTCCCTTTAGGGTTCCACCCCACAGAACCTTTAAATTACCATAGATCATACGGGGTTAAAATTTTACGTGGACATTCTGCTTTATTCAAAGGTACTGAGAAACTGTTTTGTAAAAATACTTTTTGAAGTCCTTTAGGGCTCCACCCCACTCGACTTAAAATACTCTATGACCTATTGGGTTAATATTTGACATGATCGTTCCTCTTTGCTCATAGGTGCCCCGCTCACACTATTTTAATTAATGTATTAATATAAATATCTTAAGGAAGAAAATTTCGTAGGTCTTAAAAAGAAATTAAAATACAAATTCAACACGGGCGAAGCCGTGACGGGCAACAGCTAGTATAAAATGAAACGAAAGTGTAGATTTTACCATCTTTCAATATGATAGTCTTAAAAGTCAACCCTTTGAAAATTAATATTTAATAAGGTAATATTGAATGAATTAAATATAAATTTAACAAGTGAAAATGTTTTTTTTTTCAATAATATAACTCAGGGAATACTCTTCAACTTTAATTAAAAAAATAAAAATGTCTTACACAGTTAAAAACTTAGTCTTTAGAATAAAATAAATATACAGAATGGTAAACTTTGTACGGTTACACTCCATAAAATCCAACATTTTAAAGTTTGATTATTACATTTGCATACTGCAAAGTATGCATTTCTCATAAGAAAAGTCCAAAAATCTGAATAGTTCCTGTATGAAGTATTCCTATGAAATAAAACCAGTTTCAAGTGGTTTACTGACCACTGTGCCTTTCAAAAATATTTACATTTCAGTGAAACAAGATTTCTCTCTCAAAAAATTACTGATGTCTGTATTTCATTTTTTCAATAGAATAGATGAATTGGAAGTAATATAAACTATTTTTTCCCTAAAATTTGTATAATATTATTGGCAACACCTGAAATTTTCATTTGATTTGGTTGGCAAATAAGAGAGTTACAAATTATTTTCATAATCAATGCACATTACCGTGGAAACCTCAGGCATGCAAAAATGACAGTTATTTCAATTTAACAGCTCTATAGAAAATAAATGAGCAGAGATAGAGCACTGAAACTTGGTATATTTTCTTATCTGTATAGAAGAATCAACCATACCAAGTTTCATTAAAATCCAAATTGGTGGGTGACATGGTCTGGATGAGCAACGGAAATGCTTAATGTAATGTTTTTAAACAAATTATTTGGGTGATAATACTAATATTTTATCTCTAACATGTTTTCTTAAGTTACATGAAATAATTAATAGTTTTTCATTACTTCACACTATATAACTACACACTATTTTATGCCCAAGGAAATAAATAAGCATATCGGTGTTGTATTATTTGACAAAATCAAGCCTTTCAGACAAATATTAGTTTTTAAATGTGAAGGAATAAAAAAGCCATTAATTTTATTGTTGGATGTGATAGAAAATATCTTGAAGATAATTTTAGTAAAAAGTTTTGTTTGATTATCTTTAACCCTTAGGTAGATATTGGCTGTAGCGTGAACCCTTGTAATCACTTTTCGGAAATAAAATATTTGTAAAATAACAATTTATGGTAATTTTTTGGTAAGGCGTAGAGTGTTATGATATTTTTTCCAAAATCAGCATGTTTTATTTAGTTAAACTACAAATTTTCATTGAGTTCTATTGATAAATATTAAAGATATGATTTTTTCTAAGAAAATAAACACGTTCTGTCTGTGGCCTCGGGCGAGCCCCGGCTGGCATTTTAGTAAAAACTTTGAAGGGTTGTAAAAAGAAAACCGATAGAGATAAGTCAATAAAACTTGGTATGGTTGTTTATCTATATAAAAGGAACAAATTTACCAAGTTTCACAAAAATCTGTGACTGGGTGTTTTGCCCTGGTTGAGTTGATATGGAATGACTCCATAGTTAAATTTTTTGTAAATTTCAAGACTAGACTGAAAATTCAAGACTAATTCCAGACTTTTCAAGACCATTATTAAATTCAATACTAATTCAAGACTTTCCAGATTTTCAAGACTACTAGACACCCTGTACTATTATTACCTAGGTATACATCAATAACAACCATTTCAAACGTCGTTAGTGGTCCATTTTAGTAAGTTTCAGTGTGGTTTTATTTGATTTATAAAGGACATACTTTTGAAATACCCAGGTAGTTCATCTGATGGTGTGTCCGACCTTTTTTCCGCATTTCCCAGCTTACTTAAAATCGGATCGAAATAATTGTTAGGCCTACATATTTGTGATCAGCTCAATATACCAGTTATTTTAAATACGCACACGAAGTATTTCTGAATATAAAAGTAGTGGGCCTAAATGGTTTTCCTGATTTTACGGGGTTTTCCGAGCTTTTCTGCAAGAAAAAACATTAGCCTAGGCCCTAATTTTCAGAATCAGCGTGGATTTTTCGACATTTTGAAAAAATATTCTAATTTACGATGGTTGTAGGCCTAGCTAAACTCAAGAATTACCTACCCTGAATAATAGGGCCTATACGCTTTTGCATACTATCTAGTTGACAGCTAAAAAAAACTAACAGAAGCTATGTAACTGGTTTAAACCGTAATTAGTGAAACCTTTACAAAGCAACCAATGGCAGAAGCCCTTTTATTATCATATGGCATTCCAAAATAACCATTTAAGAAGGCTGTTTAAGCCCAGGACTAGGGAAAACTGCTATAGTGTAATAGACAAGGGCTGTTTCATTAGCCGGTAAAACGATTTAAAAAATCGTACCCAAAACGTCACTAGCCTGACCAGCTGGTGCATGTTACTCTTATGGACATCAGATGGATTACGTCACCGGCCTGACTCAAAAGCGGCATTTTCCAACATCAAAGTAATGAAACAGCCCTTCTGTTACTTAGGCTATATGTTCTCTGCAGTCCTGGTTTAAGTCTATATTTGTGTCGCGTAGATTCACCCCGGAGCTCCTCTGTCAGCTTTAGTGTATCTGATTATATCAGCAGACAGATAGCGTTAGTAGCATTGAGCACCCTCACAGTGCGTTAGTTTGCGGGCGCTTGGCATGAGAGCATGAGTTGACGATCAAATGAGTCCCACACATTTTGTGTGAGACTCAAACTTTAAATGTCAAGAATGGTTCAATCTAAACTAGACCTATCACAGCGAAAGTTTGTTAGCCAACACCCAATGTACAATCAATTGTATGTAACGTTGTATTGTTACGTTTTAGTTGCATTCCACATCTTAATTTATATTTGCATGCATCAATAGTCTGTATGAATTCATATTATTGAATTGTATTTATTGAATGCTTATGGTATTTGTCTTTTATGCTTGAGAATATTAGATGCATTACTGTAGCCTACTGAACAGTCAAACACTATTTACTAACTCTTTTATTGATTGTTATAGGCCTACTGTATATGCATGTATCAGTTAGTCTTGACAAGTTATACTTATAATTTGCTTGTTTCTAAGTTGAATGAATGTTACTGTCCTTTGTGGTTTTTCTAGAGTTAGGCCTACTGCATGTAACTTAGTACTGCACAGCAAAATTGCAACTCATGAACTTTATTTATTGCACACCATTATTTTTTGCAAATTGTATGTTTATTTGTATGATTTGTTGTTCTTTTCTCTAATTTTGTTTTATTGTAAACTGGCAACAAGCCGTTGGAACAAATAAATAACTAAACTAGGCCTAGTAGGCTATTATTCATATCGCCTAGGCCTAACTCATGTGAAATTGCGCAATCGGATCAATAGGTTTCAGTTAATTAGTAGCCCTACCGATAATCTATTTTTAAAATGCATTCATATCATTTTTAGCATATTGTTGAGTAAAAATACCTGGAAGGCCATGAATAACAGAGGACCAGGCTGGACTAAAATATTACTCATCAAGCAAGCCCTATTTATCCACTGAGCTACCAATGTGTGAATTTAGTAATATTTTATCTTTGAATGTAACATAGTATTTTGGTCCCTTACCTGTAAAAATTCTCCGAGCCCCCAATGGCAACCAAGCAATAAGAATTGGTCAATTTGCTAAAAACTCCAACTTCGTTATTGTTTTCAAACTGAACGCGAGTGGCCATTTTGGATTCAAGGAAATGTCCTCCTTCTTCAGTTGTTTCAAGCAGGATTATCCCTTGTTCAGTAACAGAAAATTCACCTAACTTAAATTTGATCGATTGAGGGAGGGAAGCCTATAAACACTAAACACGTGCAACACCTACTATTACTAACCTAAACTCCGCCGCCAATCAATCAAACGTCAAGTGAGAAGTTTTGAGGTTATCTGCTGCTTTACTGTCCCCAGATGGTGCAATAGGACCATATTAGGACCTTTGGAAATCACCTGAGAATAGTTGAAATTGCACCATTGCTTTTGATGTGTAAAAGCCAGTAGAAATCAAAATGTCGTAGCACATGTAAAAAGGTAAATAGATTCAGTATTCATGTAATTAATTAAAAATAAGACATAAGACGTTTATTGATATTTAAACGCATTACATGCAAATTATCTCGTCAACAAAAAAGAAAAACACATTCATAATAAATACAGGAATTACAAAAAATGTATATGTCATTAAATGTTTGCAAGATTACCTGTTACCTGTTACCTCCTATGTCTGTCCCGTAGACCACGAAGGCATGGGACCCGTCCTTAATTTAATTTCCTTGTTTAAATTAGCCTACTTGCAATCAAATTTCATTTTAATCTAATCACATGCCTATGAAATAAATGCATTCATGCCAAGGTGCAAAGTTTGATACACATGCAATTATCATGCTTTAAACTACTAAACATGCTATCATTCAATATGAAAAATGTATCATGTCAAAATCTGCAAAGAAACTCTCGTCTATGTTATAAAAAGGTCTATCAAACTTTCTTAAACGACTTAGGCTAACATGCTGTGCACTCATAGTTAATTTGTTAAACAACTTTATACCTGTGGCTTCAAATAAAAAAGTTTGTAAGTTAAATATTAATAAAATACCCCCGTCGCAGCAGACCTGCGTACTCAGCGAATTTCCAATGGAATTTTGGTATATTTTCTATTTACCCATAAAATTCATCGGGATAGATGAGAGTGTATGTAGGTTTGCCGCCATATGGGTTTTGTTGGTAAATATAAGTTAAACATCAATAGTCAATGGTTAAACCCTCTAGTGACTGAACGGTACATACCAAATTTTATAAGGCTATGGTGGTCTTTTTTCCCATAAACCCTATATATGGGTGAGTACGTAGGTTTGCCGCCATATATGTTTTCTAAGCCAATATAAGTTAAACGCTTCCTAATGAATGTACATACCAAATTTTATCAAGATATGTCAATAAATAAGCAAGAAATAAGGTTTTGTTTATTTCCCATAAGAATAACATGGAAAACATACTTTTTAGATTTTCTCCATAACCATTTAAGCTAGGTAAAAAATTCAAAATACTAGATAGTTTGTTTTTTAAGCTCTTTTAAATGGTTTAAGTTAAGTTGAATTTTCTAAATAAAAGTAAAAAAATACCCCCTTCGCAGCACACCTGCGTACTCAGCAAATAATTTACGACAAATAATTTGGAAATTATTTCCAAAGAAATTTGAGATTTTGTATTTTCTCCATAAACACCATGGGAATGAGTATGTATATAGGTTTGCTGCCATGGGATGTCATTAGACAATGTTAACTTAGTTGTAAGAAAATGTAATGGTTAGTGAAGGTAAATATGAGTTTCTATCAATATTCCACACTTTTTAATTTTCCCTATAAAAACCGTTCGAGGATCAAATTAAATCATCCTCCGTATGGTAATTTTTATGATTTTGTTGAAATATTGGATCAAATATCAGTTCAATCAAATATCAGTTATGAATCTTCCTTTGGTGATATGTGGAGATATGAATATTGATGAAATTGAAGACTCAAATTTTAGTAGATGTTTTTCTGATGAAATGGACTCACATGAGCTTAAGAGTGTTTTAAAAATGGTTACTAGGTTGTCGAGAAACAACTCTGAAGGTAAACTTACACAAATTGATTATTTTATTGTGAACACAGGAATAAATGTTGATCTCTCTTGTGGTATGGAAACCCCCATGTCCGACCATAAATGGTTACTCTTAGACATTTTGGTTGACACTGCCAAGGATATGTGTATTAAGGTTGAGAAGCGGAAAATTAAGAAAAGTGGAATTGATGAATTTCTTATTCGTCTGAAAAATGAAGAGTTACCAAAAGAGGGTGATAGGAGATCGGTTGATGATTTATTTATAAGGATTTCTATGATAGTTTTAGGTATTGTTTTGTTGTATGTTTTCCATTAACACTTGTCAAGATTAAAGAAGAAAATAACTCAAACTGGATCAATGACGATATTGCTGCATCTAGAGTAAAACTGAAAGATCTTTATTGGAGAACTCGATTCACAGGTGACGAGTTGGTAAAATTAAATTATGATCGAGCCAAGAAAGAACATTCCCATCTAGTAACCTCTTCGAAAAAGGAATACTATAGGAGTAAAATAAGTAACTCAAAAAATGTAAGCAGAGAATCATGGAGGGTGGTACATAGCCTGACTAAGGACACATTTTTACTTATGATTTGAATGATGAAGTAAAATACCTTGGTTCAAATTAGTAGTAACCTGAGGTGTGGTCTACCCAGGTTGATCATGTGGTGAGTCGTTTGGCTGTGGTTTGTTGTCTGATGCGTAGACTGCAGAGGATAGTTGATATGGATGTCCTGATGAAAGTATACTACAGTTGCTTTCATAGTGTAATGACATATGGTATCATATTCTGGGGAAACTGTTCAGAAGCAAAACGAGTGTTCCTGCTCCAAAAAAGGATTGTTCGAATTATTACCAGATCTCACTACCTTGAGCATTGCAGGCCATTATTTAAGAATCTAAAAATCCTTACTCTAACCTCGGTATTTATATTGGAATCTGCTGCCTTGGTCCTGAAGCACCCGGAATCTTTTAAAAGGAATCATGAAATCCATAAATACAACACTAGACAGAAAAATAAAGTGCACGTTAATAGACACAGGACAGCTCTGGCTCAATCCGGCCCACATTACTTTTCAAGCAGAATATACAACCCCCTACCGGAAGAGATACGAAGATACAGCAAACCCTTGGAATTTATAAAGAGACTTAAAAACTACCTCTTAGAAAACCCATTCTACTCTTTGGAGGAATTCTGGGAAGAAAAATAACAAGAAAATTTAAAAAAAAATTGACGACCATGGCCTCACAGCTTCCAGTGGGATACCTACAAGTATACAAGTAAGTAAGTAACCCCATGGGGGTGAGTATGTAGGTTTGCCACCACATGGGTGTTGTAAGCAAATATCAATTAAACCTTACCTAGTGAATGTACATACCAAAGTTTATTAAGTTATGCCCATAAATAAGCGAGATACAGGGTTTTGTTGATTTCCCATAAAATTAACATGTGAATCCTATTTTTGATTTTTCTCTGTAACCCTTTGAGCCAAGTTTAAAATTCAAAATACTAAATTATTTGTTTTTTTAAGTTCTTTTAAATGGTTTTAGTTTAAGTAGTTGAATTTTGAAAACTAAGGTCCAAAAATGCCAATAACCCATTTTTTACAACTTTGAAACCCCATAAAACCCCGTTCCCATTATCCGTTCATGCTGGTTTGCGAACTCATGAAAATAGACTTGGTCTTACATGCTCATACCGAATTTCATAAAAATCGGAGGTCCCCTTCAAAAGTTATCAGCACCACGGATATATATATATATATATATATATATATATATATATATATATATATATATATATATATATATATATATATATATATATATAAGTAGATAGTAATATGGGGTTCCTGGCTCACTTTGGATACTCAAAGAAAATCAAACAAATTTCACAATTTTTTAATACAATTATGCAATATTTTTGCCACTTTTTGGCCAATTTTCAGCTTTTGTCAAATTGTCATAAAAAATATCTAAATTTAATGAATTTTTTAACAAATATGCCAAAATTTTTATAAAATTTCTTACTAAATAAAATTGGTACATAGTAATATGGGGTTCCTGGCTCACTTTGGATACTCAAAGAAAATCAAACAAATTTCACAGTTTTTTAATACAATTATGCAATATTTTTGCCACTTTTTGGCCAATTTTCAGCTTTTGTCAAATTGTCATAAAAAATATGTAAATTTAATGAATTTTTTAACAAATATGCCAAAATTTTTATAAAGTTTCTTACTAAATAAAATTTTTTTAAAATAAGTTAATTTAAAATTTTAATAGTATTTTTTCAATAACATTTGACTAAAATAGTGATAATTTTGATTATACTTGAATTAATTTGTATAATATTATTTTTTGTTATACTCAAGTAATTTTTAAATTTTTATGAATATGAATTGAAAAAAATAATTTGTATATTTTTTCTATATAAATGGAAAAGAAATGTGCAAGATGTAAATTGTATAAAAATGAAACTCAATATTATAAATGTAATAAAAATAAGTTACATTCAAAATGTAAAGAATGTGATAAAATTTATGAAAAAGAATGATTTGATAATATTAAAATAGAAGAAAAAACTGAAAAGAAATGTACAAATTGTAAAGAAACAAAAGATATATTAAATTATTATAACAAGTATTGTAGTAAAGACAGAAAACAGGCATTTTGTAAACAATGTATTAGACAAATGTTGTTAAAACCATAGTTGTGTGAATGTGAAAGAGAAATTAAATATCTTTATCACTATCCAAAACATTTGGAAACTAAAATTCATAATAAAAATATTGAGAAATTAAAGAGTTAAATAACTAAAATAATAAAAAATTTACTAGTTTTAAAAAAATTTAATTTTATTGAAAAAATACTCTAGAAAACTTAAATTGACTTATGAAAAGTCGACTATTGATTTTATTGAAAAAAATACTCTAGAAAACTTAAATTACCTTGTGAAAAGTTGACTATTGATTTTATTGAAAAAATACTCTAGAAAATTTAAATTAACTTGTGAAAAGTTGACTATTGATTTTATTGAAAAAATACTCTAGAAAATTTAAATTAACTTGTGAAAAGTTGACTATTGATTTTATTGAAAAAATACTCTGGAAAATTTAAATTAACTTGTGAAAAGTTGACTATTGATTTTATTGAAAAAATACTCTAGAAAATTTAAATTAACTTGTGAAAAGTTGACTACTGATTTTTATAAAAAAATTTCCCTTAATAAATGGTGAATGAAAAAAATAAAAATTATTGTCATGACTGTAATAAATATATATCTGCTAATATGTTTACAAAACATTTAAATTCAAAACTTCATTTAAAAAATAAAGAGATAAAAATTAGAGAATATAATGACTTATTATTATGGGCTAAAAGTAATAATATTTATGATTATAACAACAAAAATATTGATCAATTAATTGAAATTAAAAATATATATGATCCTACAAATTATTCATTATTTAATATAGAAAAATTAAATGAAATTGCAAAAAAATTATCTGTTAGAAATTATGAAAAATTATCTAGAGATGAACTAATTAAAAGATTAAACAAAATTAAAGAAAATCCAAATAATTTAGAATATAGATCATTAAAATATATTGAAAATTTAGCAATTAAAAATAGTATTAAAATTGTTAATAAAACTAGGAGAGAATTGATTGGATTATTAAATGATTATTTTAAAAATAAACCAATTCCAAAAGAAAATATAATAAATATTCAAGAAGCTTCGTCATTAAAAGGATATTTTCAAGATTATATTTTAACAAATTCAAATGATGATTTAGATATTAATGATTATTTAGAAACTCAAAGAAATGAAATAAAAAAATTGATAGAAAAACAAAAATTCGAAAATATTAAAGGACAGATGGCTTTAGAATGTGAATATGAAAGAAAATTAATAAATGGTGAAATTCAAAATAGTAATATGTATTTTTGTATAAAAAGTTCAGATATTTTAAATATAGATGATTTTGTTGATGATCAATTCAAGAAATTAATAGTTAGAGAACAACTCAATCAACCATCAAAAGGCTCTGGTTGGTCATTAAAAAGATGTGTTGAATTAAATCTAAAATTATCTAAAAATAATTCATTAAATGCCGGATCATATATAGAATTACCAAATGAAATTAAGAATAAAAAATGTTGTGTAAATTTTAAAAATAAAGATGAATATTGTTTTATTTATGCAATTAGATGTGCTATTGATAAACCAAACAAAAATGCTGAAAGAGTTAAACAATATCAAAATTATATAAATGGTGATATTTTTAAAGGTTTTGATTATCCAATAACATTAAAAGATATTAAATTATTTGAAAAAAGATCATTTGATTCTAAATATAATTATCCATCAATGTCAATAAATATTTATAGAATTGATGAAGATGAAAAAAAATTGTGCCATTACAAATATCTGAACATTATAATGTAAAATTAGAAATTGATTTATTATATTATAAAATTGGTAATAATTGTCATTATATATTGATAACAGATTTAAATAAATTAGTGTATTCTCAATTATCAAAACATAAAACAAAAAAATATATTTGTAGAAGATGTTTGACTCATTTCTACAAAAATAAAGACTTGAATAATCATTTAGAAATATGTAAATCATTAGAACCTTGTAGACCTATAATGCCATTTCCTGGTCAAACAGTAAGTTTTAAAAACTATTATAAAAAGTTTGAACATCCATATGTAATTTATATGGATTTTGAAAGTATATTAGAAAAGATTGATAATTGTAAAAATAATCCAAATAGCTCATATACAAATAAAATTCAAAGACATAAACCATATGGATTTACAATCTATTTAGTATCTAGAGTAACTAATAAAATGTATAAGCCTATTTGTTATAGAGCAAAAACTGAAGAGGAATTAATAAATGTACCAAATAAATTATTTGAATATTTAGATAAAATCTCAAAATATATGGCTAAAAAATACAATTAAAAAAATAAAAAGCCTATGAATTTAACTAATGAAGAAGAAATTAACTATCAAAAAACTAATATTTGTCATATTTGTGAAGATAGTGGTTTTGATGATGATGAAAGAAAAAAGGTAAGAGATCATTGCCATTTAACAGGAAAATTTAGGGGTGCTGCACATTTAAATTGTAATTTAAATCTAAAATTCCCTCAAAATATTCCTATATTCTGTCATAATAGTTCAAATTATGATACACATCTAAATATATAAAAGGCAAAGCCCTCACTCACTCACTCACTCACTGACTCACTCATCACTAATTCTCCAACTTTACGACTAGCTAGAATACTGAAATTTGGTATACTCATTCTTTAGGCTCTAAATAGGAAAGTCTGACTATTTTCATATTAATATTCACAAAGGGCTACGCCCTAGACGTCCTCAAAGTTACCATGTTAATCTTATGGAAGCAACATTTTTGTATTCTAACATATGATTATGGAGATTGAATTAGGTTTGTTTACATCTGCCACATGATGATTCATTCAAGAAAATGCTTAAGTAACCAGGGGGGGATATAATGATTATTTATGTTTGACATTGTCAAGATTATAGTGATGTACTATTACTTTTAGTCGGGTGTACTTTGGTTGTATTAAGTGTAGTTTACTTTATTTCATATTTTATTACTATACACTTTTTTACTGTTCATAGGTACTAACAAACGGTTTTGCAAATATAGTTTTTTAAGCACTTAAGGGCTCCGCCACACTGGATTTCAAAATTACTTTAGGGCATTCGCGGGGTTGAAATTTTTGACATGGACGTTCCCCTTTGCTGATGGGTGCTCACTAAGAAGCTGTTTTACCATTATATTTTTCGAAATTGTTTAGGGCTCTATACCTCTAAGAAGTTGACAATTACTGTATAGCCTACGTGTTGAAATTTGACTTTGAAATTTGACAAGGACGATTCTCTTACCTCATAGGTACTATTATCTAATCTAAGAAACGTTTTGAAAATATAGTTTTGAAGCCCTTTAGGTCTGCACCCCACTGGACTTTCAAATTACTCTAGGGCCCACGGGGTTGAAATATGAAGGAGGATTCCCTTTGCTCATGGGTACTCACTAAGAAAAGGGTTTGCAAATATAGTTTTTAAAGCACTTTAGGGCTCTACCACACTGGATTTCAGAATTACATTAGGGCCTTCACGGGGTTGAAATTTGACATGGACATTCCTCTTTGCTCATGGGTGCTTACTAAGAAACGGTTTTGCAAATATAGTTTTCGAAGTTCTTTAGGGCTCTACCCAACCGGACTTAAAAAAAATTTTAGGGCCTCCGGGGTTGAAATTTGACATGGACGTTTCCCTTAACTCTTAAGTAGGTTACTCACTAAGAAAAGGTTTTTCAAATATATATTTTGAAATTCTTTAGGGCTCCTTCCCATAAGTCTTGAAAATTACTCTGGGCCCGCGGGGTTGAAAGTTGACATGGACGTTCCTCTTTGCTGATAGTTGCTCACTAAGAAACAATTTAGCAAATTTACTTTAGGACTCCCACAGAACATCAAAATTACCATATATGCTAAGGGATTAAAATATAACGTGGATGCTCCGTTTTGCAAATAGGTGCTCACTTAGAAACGGTTTTGCAAATATAGTTTTCGATGTTCTTTAGGGCTCCGCCCCATAGGACTTCAAAATTATTCCAGAGGCTTCCCCCACAAATCCTCAAAATCCTACGGTGTTGAAATTTAACGTTTATGTTCCGTTTTGCTAATAGGTGTTTACTAAGAAACTGTTTTAGGAATATAGTTTTTAATATGTTTAATTTTTAAATATGTTCTTTAGGGCTGCGCCCTACATGATTTTACAATGACTGTAGGCTCTACGGGGTTGAAATTTGACATGTTCTTTTTTGCTCAATGGTTCTCATTAAGAAAATATTTTGCAAAATTCCTTCAGAGCTCAACACACAGTAATTTGTTGTTTCAATGTCATTCTTAAGGAAGAAGATTTTAGATTTTATTACCTAAAAAATTAATTCAATCACGGGCGAAGCCGTGACGGGAAACAGCTAGTTTGTTTATAAAAGAATTAGCTAAAAAATATGGTAAAATTGATTTGTTAGCTAATACAGATGAAAAATATATAAACTATTCTGTAAATTCTGGTTATGGTTATGAATTTGAAGGTGATAAACCTAGAAAATTTATAAAATTCTCATTTGTAGATACATTTAGATTTATGGCTACATCATTTGGAAAATTAGCTAAAAATCTTAAAGAATTTAAGCATATAAATAAATTTATAAAAGAAAATGATATAATTGAATATGATAATGAAACTTTAAAAATATTAACTTCTAAAGGTATATTTCCATATGAATTTATTGATAATGTTGAAAAATTAAACTATGATAAAATATTAGAAAAAGATCAATTTTATAGTTGTTTAACCAATGAAAATATAAGTGATGATGATTATAAACATTATATAAAAGTTTGGAATAAACTAAAAGTAAAAACATTAGGTAATTATTCAGATTTATATAATATTCAAGATGTTCTTTTATTAGCTGATATATTTGAAAATTTTAGATCTGTTTGTTTGAAAAATTATCAATTAGATCCAGCACATTATCTAACATCACCATCACTAGCTTGGGATTCTATGTTAAAATTAACAAAAATTAAACTAGAATTAATAAGTGATTATAATATGTATTTAATGATTGAAAAAGGTATTAGAGGTGGTATTTCACAATGTATAACTAGATATTGTAAAGCAAACAATAATTATATAAAAAATTATGATAAAACAAAACCTGAAAATTATATGTTATATATAGATGCAAATAATCTATATGGATGGGCTTTAAGTCAAAAATTACCTTATAAAGATATAACATGGATGAATCCTAATACATATACATTAAATGAATGGGAAGAAACAATATTAGAATTAGATGAAAATGCTGAATATGGATATATATTAGATGTTGATTTAGAATATCCTATTGAATTACATGATGACCATAAAGATTTACCATTAGCACCTGAACATTATAATAATAAGCTTTGCACAACATTATTTGATAAAAAAGATTATGTTATTCATTCAAGAAACTTAAAATATTATCTACAAAAAGGATTAAAATTAAAGAAAGTTAATAGAGTTATAGCATTTGATCAAGATGATTATATGAAAAAATATATTGAATTAAATACCAAATTAAGATCCAAATCAACATCAAGGCCTTGGAAAGTTTTCAAATATAAAATCTTCAAATATATCAAAATATAGGAAGTGGTGTTAACAGCCCCTTTAAATATATAACCCATCAGATACTCCTTTAATTTACCTTTAATAAATGGAAGGTGAAATTAAATTTTGCAATAAGTGTAAAATGTTTAAAAATATTGATGAATTTGGAAAACAATTAAACAAATATAGATCAAATTGTAAACAATGTATAAATGCATACAGAAGACATTTATATACAACTAATAAAAAACTTGACAACAATAATCATAAATTTGACAAAAATAAACATGAATTTGACAACAATAACAACAATAAACATAAATTTGACAACAATGAACGTGAATTTGACAACAATTATGTCAAAGCAGATTTAACAAAAAATAGAATGATATCAAAATTTTCATCTTTAACAATGTCTTTAAAATTTTAATATTAAAATCTATTTTATCATCATATAGAATTTCCATATCCTAAAATATCAAAGATGTCTTTTGCTTTAAAGCAAGGATTATTTTCTTTATCAAAAATTATTAAAACATTTTTACTAAATATAAATTTATTTTTAGTTAAGATAGGGACTTTTTGTTTCTACCTTTGCATGGAGTAATTAATTTTTCAGGAGCTATGAAATTCCATAGTGAATATAAAACTGCTTCATTTATGAAAATAGTATGATTTTTATTATAAGTCAGACCCGTCTTTAAGACGGGTCTCAAATTTGTATATAATTTATTATCTTTATGAATATTTTTTGAATGTTTAAAGGGTAACGTTTTGTTCCCTTAAGTTTTTATTGTATAATAAGGTTACCTCCTTTAAAATTTTTAAAAATAAATATTATAATTTATATGGGACCCATTTTGGGTCCTACCTAATTTTAATATGCTTTGTATGTTTTTCATTATATGATAGGGGGGACAATTTGTCCCCTCTAAAAATATCTATAAATTTTAATTTATTATCATCATCTACATGTTTTTAATACCTTTTTTGATTTTAAAATTAAAAATATAAACCAGATTCATTAATAAATATTGTTTTATTATCTATTTTATTGACGCCCTGTTTTAGGGCATCTGAAAAAAAAACATGTTTGTACATCAATTTCCAGGGTGTCATAATTTGTGACACCTATAATTTTACTATAACTTAATTTATCATCATCATCTATATGTTTTTAATACCTTTTTTAATATCTTCATATTCTATAATATTACAAATATCTTTTCCTTTAAACCAAGGATTGTTTGTTAAAAATTATTAAAACATCTTTATTATTTAAATTTATTATTTGTTATGTTCTAATGCTACTAACAAATATTTTACATCAGAAATTTTTATAACATCTGATTTTTGGGTTAATTAAATAGAGTAATTAATAAACTTTAGAATAAATATTAATAATAAAATTGCTTTTAAAACATTAAATTTTAGCTATATATTCAATAGCTTCCAAAAATATCTTCAAAATTATACTATATTATTAATGGAGCAGGTTTATATTCTTTAATGTCATTAATAATAACTAATAATATATTAATATTTTTTTATTATTTATAAATATTTCAGTGTTTCATAAACATCTGTTGCTAAATTTTAGAAGAATTAAATATTGTTTAAATAAAATGTTAAAATCTTATATTAATTACATTCTGATCATTTTCTTTAATATATGGTATAAAAATAGTTATATATTAAATCTGTCATGGTAAATATAATATCCTTTATACTTAAATATTTATTTGATTTTTTAATCATTATATATTAATTATAATCATTGTTTTACATCTTTATAACCCCAAGGTAATGTATCAATTTTTTTTACAAATAAATCTTTTGTCATCTTTATTACTTAAAGCTAATTTATTTATTGTAATTGTATATAGTTCATGTTTAAAACTTCTAATAATCTCTCTATATTGTTCTTGATCATCAAACAAACATTTCTTAAAATCATCCATATGTAATGTTTTATCAACAACACTTTTCTTAATTCCTTTACATTTTACAGGATTTTTATTATTAAATTCATAACTATATAATTTTGATCTTAAACCACAATATTCTTCTAATATTTCACCATTTAACTCATCTTTAAATTTACCAATTATTTTTTTATTCTTTTCACTATAGCATTCATGTTCTTTCTTATAATCACTTGTATCAAATTCATTAATATTTTCTTTAATAATTTTATATGGATCCTTTTTAAATTCTATAAAATAACTGTCTGTATCCATATATAATAACCTTATATTTGGATCAAACTTCTTTAATTTTTCATAATAAAATTGATACATATGTAATTTTGATAAATCAAGTACTGAAAATCCTATATAGATTGGTTTATCAAACTTAACCTTTTCTTTTATCATATGTGAAGCAATACAGTCTTTATCAAATATACTAAATGTTTTAAAATTAGGTTTTTTTGCTTGTTTTAATGAAAACTTTTCGTCACCTAATTTAATATCACATCTATTTCTAACATTTTCCATAGTTTTCCAAAAACACTATTATTCATCAATTTAAAAAAGTCTTTTTCAAAATCTGATGTTGATTTGGATCTTAATTTGGTATTTAATTCAATATATTGTTTCATATAATCATCTTGATCAAATGCTATAACTCTATTAACTTTCTTTAATTTTAATCCTTTTTGTAGATAATATTTTAAGTTTCTTGAATGAATAACATAATCTTTTTTATCAAATAATGTTGTGCAAAGCTTATTATTATAATGTTCAGGTGCTAATGGTAAATCTTTATGGTCATCATGTAATTCAATAGGATATTCTAAATCAACATCTAATATATATCCATATTCAGCATTTTCATCTAATTCTAATATTGTTTCTTCCCATTCATTTAATGTACATGTATTAGGATTCATCCATGTTATATCTTTATAAGGTAATTTTTGACTTAAAGCCCATCCATATAGATTATTTGCATCTATATATAACATATAATTTTCAGGTTTTGTTTTATCATAATTTTTTGTATATTTATTGTTTGCTTTACAATATCTAGTTATACATTGTGAAATACCACCTCTAATACCTTTTTCAATCATTAAATACATATTATAATCACTTATTAATTCTAGTTTAATTTTTGTTAATTTTAACATAGAATCCCAAGCTAGTGATGGTGATGTTAGATAATGTGCTGGATCTAATTGATAATTTTTCAAACAAACAGATCTAAAATTTTCAAATATATCAGCTAATAAAAGAACATCTTGAATATTATATAAATCTGAATAATTACCTAATGTTTTTACTTTTAGTTTATTCCAAACTTTTATATAATGTTTATAATCATCATCACTTATATTTTCATTGGTTAAACAACTATAAAATTGATCTTTTTCTAATATTTTATCATAGTTTAATTTTTCAACATTATCAATAAATTCATATGGAAATATACCTTTAGAAGTTAATATTTTTAAAGTTTCATTATCATATTCAATTATATCATTTTCTTTTATAAATTTATTTATATGCTTAAATTCTTTAAGATTTTTAGCTAATTTTTCAATTGATGTAGCCATAAATCTAAATGTATCTACAAATGAGAATTTTATAAATTTTCTAGGTTTATCACCTTCAAATTCATAACCATAACCAGAATTTACAGAATAGTTTATATATTTTTCATCTGTATTAGCTAACAAATCAATTTTACCATATTTTTTAGCTAATTCTTTTATAAACAAATGTGTATCATAAATTGAACTATTATGCCAGAATATAGGAATATTTTTAGGGAATTTTAGATTTAAATTACAATTTAAATGTGCAGCACCCCTAAATTTTCCTGTTAAATGGCAATGATCTCTTACCTTTTTTCTTTCATCATCATCAAAACTACTATCTTAACAAATATGACAAATATTAGTTTTTTGATAGTTAATTTCTTCTTCATTAGTTAAATTCATAGGCTTTTTATTTTTTGAATTGTATTTTTTAGCTATATATTTTGAGATTTTATCTAAATATTCAAATAATTTATTTGGTACATTTATTAATTCCTCTTCAGTTTTTGCTCTATAACAAATAGGCTTATACATTTTATTAGTTACTCTAGATACTAAATAGATTGTAAATCCATATGGTTTATGTCTTTGAATTTTATTTGTATATGAGCTATTTGGATTATTTTTACAATTATCAATCTTTTCTAATATACTTTCAAAATCCATATAAATTACATATGGATGTTCAAACTTTTTATAATAGTTTTTAAAACTTACTGTTTGACCAGGAAATGGCATTATAGGTCTACAAGGTTCTAATGATTTACATATTTCTAAATGATTATTCAAGTCTTTATTTTTGTAGAAATGAGTCAAACATCTTCTACAATATATTTTTTTGTTTTATGTTTTGATAATTGAGAATACACTAATTTATTTAAATCTGTTATCAATATATAATGACAATTATTACCAATTTTATAATATAATAAATCAATTTCTAATTTTACATTATAATGTTCAGATATTTGTAATGGCACTATTTTTTCATCTTCATCAATTCTATAAATATTTATTGACATTGATGGATAATTATATTTAGAATCAAATGATCTTTTTTCAAATAATTTAATATCTTTTAATGTTATTGGATAATCAAAACCTTTAAAAATATCATCATTTATATATTTTTGATATTGTTTAACTCTTTCAGCATTTTTGTTTGGTTTATCAATAGCACATCTAATTGCATAAATAAAACAATATTCATCTTTATTTTTAAAATTTACACAACATTTTTTATTCTTAATTTCATTTGGTAATTCTATATATGATCCGGCATTTAATGAATTATTTTTAGATAATTTTAGATTTAATTCAACACATCTTTTTAATGACCAACCAGAGCCTTTTGATGGTTGATTGAGTTGTTCTCTAACTATTAATTTCTTGAATTGATCATCAACAAAATCATCTATATTTAAAATATCTGAACTTTTTATACAAAAATACATATTACTATTTTGAATTTCACCATTTATTAATTTTCTTTCATATTCACATTCTAAAGCCATCTGTCCTTTAATATTTTCGAATTTTTGTTTTTCTATCAATTTTTTTATTTCATTTCTTTGAGTTTCTAAATAATCATTAATATCTAAATCATCATTTGAATTTGTTAAAATATAATCTTGAAAATATCCTTTTAATGACGAAGCTTCTTGAATATTTATTATATTTTCTTTTGGAATTGGTTTATTTTTAAAATAATCATTTAATAATCCAATCAATTCTCTCCTAGTTTTATTAACAATTTTAATACTATTTTTAATTGCTAAATTTTCAATATATTTTAATGATCTATATTCTAAATTATTTGGATTTTCTTTAATTTTGTTTAATCTTTTAATTAGTTCATCTCTAGATAATTTTTCATAATTTCTAACAGATAATTTTTTTGCAATTTCATTTAATTTTTCTATATTAAATAATGAATAATTTGTAGGATCATATATATTTTTAATTTCAATTAATTGATCAATATTTTTGTTTTTATAATCATAAATATTATTACTTTTAGCCCATAATAATAAGTCATTATATTCTCTAATTTTTATCTCTTTATTTTTTAAATGAAGTTTTGAATTTAAATGTTTTGTAAACATATTAGCAGATATATATTTATTACAGTCATGACAATAATTTTTATTTTTTTCATTCGCCATTTATTAAGGGAAAATTTTTTATAAAAATCAGTAGTCAACTTTTCACAAGTTAATTTAAATTTTCCAGAGTATTTTTTCAATAAAATCAATAGTCAACTTTTCACAAGTTAATTTAAATTTTCTAGAGTATTTTTTCAATAAAATCAATAGTCAACTTTTCACAAGTTAATTTAAGTTTTCTAGAGTATTTTTTCAATAAAATCAATAGTCGACTTTTCATAAGTCAATTTAAGTTTTCTAGAGTATTTTTTCAATAAAATTAAATTTTTTTAAAACTAGAAATTTTTTATTATTTTAGTTATTTAACTCTTTAATTTCTCAATATTTTTATTATGAATTTTAGTTTCTAAATGTTTTGGATAGTGATAAAGATATTTAATTTCTCTTCCACATTCACACAACTGTGGTTTTAACAACATTTGTCTAATACATTGTTTACAAAATGCCTGTTTTCTATCTTTACTACAATACTTGTTATAATAATTTAATATATCTTTTGTTTCTTTACAATTTGTACATTTCTTTTCAGTTTTTTCTTCTATTTTAATATTATCAAATAATTCTTTTTCATAAATTTTATCACATTCTTTACATTTTGAATGTAACTTATTTTTATTACATTTATAATATTGAGTTTCATTTTTATACAATTTACATCTTGCACATTTCTTTTCCATTTATATAGAAAAAATATACAAATTATTTTTTTCAATTCATATTCATAAAAATTTAAAAATTACTTGAGTATAATCAAAAATAATATTATACAAATTAATTCAAATATAATCAAAATTATCACTATTTTAGTCAAATTTTATTGAAAAAATACTATTAAAATTTTAAATTAACTTATTTGAAAAAAAATTTATTTAGTAAGAAATTTTATAAAAATTTTGGCATATTTGTTAAAAAATTCATTAAATTTACATATTTTTTATTACAATTTGACAAAAGCTGAAAATTGGCCAAAAAGTGGCAAAAATATTGCATAATTGTATTAAAAAACTGTGAAATTTGTTTGATTTTCTTTGAGTATCCAAAGTGAGCCAGGAACCCCATATTACTATCTACTTATATATATATATATATATATATATATATATATATATATATATATATATATATATATATATATATATATATATATATAAGTAGATAGTAATATGGGGTTCCTGGCTCACTTTTGGAGACAATCAAAAATCAAACAAATTTCACAGTTTTTCAGTACAATTATGCAATATTTTTGCCATTTTTTGGCCAATTTTTAGTTTTTGTCAAATTGTCATAAAAAAGATGCAATTTTAATGAAATTTTTAATAAATATGCATAAATTTATATGAAATTGTTTACAGAATAAAAAGTTTTTTAAAACCAGTAAAATTATAATTTTTTACAAAACCTAATTATAAAAAAAACCTTTTTTAAAACTAAATTTTTTTAAATAATTGTTTAACTATTTATGATATCATAACACTAATGTTATTTTTGAATTTCTCATAAAAATCTAATGTTATTTCATGTATCACATGTCCTAAATTGATAAGAAAAAATTTAAAATCTTAAATATACGATTATAAAAATGTTATCAAATTAATAATCTTGAAATAAAAAGATAAGTATTGATTAATATGGAAAATAAATATCAGCAATGAAAAGCTCATCAAAAGTTAATGCATTTTCATATATTATAAGTTTCTGTATGATTAAAAATAATGTAGAAACCTTAATAAACATATTTTAGTGGAAAAACAGTCCCCACTGGTCAAAATTCTGACTTTTTAAATTCATTTTTATAAAAATGGAAGAGATAGATAATAAACTAATTCCTTATGAAAAGTTATTATTGTTTGAAGTAAGTTAAATAATATGATTTTTATATAGTTTTATAAAAACACTCATTATAGTACATATTTTAGATAGTTTATCAACAATTGTTCTGATGCTTATTCCTCTATCGTCACTCGAGAATTATACGGTTCTATGTGATGTTTTACTAGTTTTGAGAAAATCGATTTTTAAAGTTTGACATTTTTTCTACTAAAATCTAATCAAGCTATTGTTTTCATTGATACTGGATTATGTTCTTTGTTTATTTTTGTATTGCCTTAAAAAAAACCGAAAAGAAAAATTGAAAATTACTTGTATAAAAAATTAATTTAAAAAAATAGTTGCTTAAACATAGAACCTTGCAGTTCTGCTTTGTTAAATAACATGGTTGTATGTCAAGCAATAGAACTTTGTGGTTTGGATGTCAGTTAATTTTCAAAATTCCAAAGTTGTATGTGACTTTTAAAATGTTCAAGTTCTTGGTTAAAAACACCCCTGACTTCATATTTTGCCCACAACTTTGGATTGATAATGGTCAAAATGTACTCAAAATTATTTATAAAATTAAAACTTGAAAATAAATATCATATTAACTTAAGAGTTAAACCCTTCAGCATGGCTACAAAGCCGCAAGGTCATCCTTGAGAAATTCATCACTCTTGTAGTAGTTCCTGTTCTTGATAAACTAAATCACTATTTTGAGACAAGAATCTAACATAGCTGATAGCTAGTGGGTATTTTAACATGAATATGAATGAGAGATGAGTGTAGGATGATTGAAACTCAGGCAGCATTGTCCAGACGAAACTTGTAGGTCAAGCTAGTTGTCTAATTCAGAAGTTCATAACAGAAACGCTGTTTATGTCTTCTTGTGGACAACAAGAATTCTGTGTCTATCTGTGTCTACTGCATGTTGTCGAGTGATAAAGTTCTCAATATTTTACCTTACGTGTATCAGACAGAGTAGGAGGTAGTTGCCGACAACAGCATGCTTAGGTACCTAATCTTACATAAAGTGGCTTTCATTAAGCCTGAATTTGCCTCCTGTGATGATTTGGATGGTATAAATACGGTATATGGAGCTTAAGCATTATTTCATGCACTCTTGGTGAATGTCGAAACGAAAGGTGATTATGGAATATTGTGCATGGTAAATCATGGCCAGGTATACCTCAGTCATACAGCTCCTCAATTGAGAGGAAGGAAGCAAAATCGAGACAAACTATTGGTTGTCTGGTCAAAATAACCTTCCCAGCTGAGTTTTCGTCTGATACGAAGCCAAGCAACTTTACAGAATCTTGGTTTTCCAGCGGTTTTCTTGAAAGACTATGTAGTTTGTTGTTTTTCATCACTTTGCTGGAAGCGGATTGACAAAAAACATGTAGTAAAGTAATTATAACCATCATAAGACGCTAATATGGACAGATGTTTCCAAAAACCTGATCACGGTCAGAGCCAACAGGGAAAAAGTATTCCCTCCAAACATGATCACAGGGTCATCAAGATTTTAATAACAAGAAACATATTTGACCCAAAACCGAACCCTGATGGGGAATACCAGATTCAACATTCTTTCTTGCCTAAAACTGCTCCATATTAATCACAACGATTAATACTGTTCTTTTTTTAGGAAGAAACTTGAGGTGAAAAGGAGCAGTGTCCTTAGCTCCATATAAAATACAGCTTTTGATCAAGATATCGTGACAGGCACAGTAAAAAGCTCGCTGTGGTCGCAGAAAGAGAAAGAGCTTCATGACTCCAAACAGAATGTTAATGCTGTCTGCAACCTTCTTTAGCAACAACATCATCGGTGGACTTACGGCCTTTTACGGAGGCCAAAATAATGCTTTCTATAAATAAGCTGATGCTGATGTTCAAAGAAGGTTTTAATTTATGGTTTAATGACAGAGTCTCAATAAACTTTCCAAATACATGAGTTATAGTTATATTGGCCTATATTGAGTAATTGGTGGTCCCCTTTCTTGTAAACAGAAAGAGTTCATTTTATATAATGTCCTTAAAAAAGTCTGGGAACACAACATGGGCCAGGTATTCATTAGCAGCAACTGCGAGGAAATCAGCAATAAAAATCCATTATCTCTCTGAGCAGGAAGGTAGCAATGCTAAACACGTCGGAGTTTTTTGTTGGCTTTGAAAAAGCGGATGGTTTTCAGTGCTCACAAGTTCTGTTAACGTGATTGACTGGAAAATTGAGAAAAATTTGGGTATGGGATGAGTTGTGGGTTGTCTCTCCTGCAACTGAAGTGGATCCTCTGATCTTCAGCTACATATATCAGACAGGACCCCAACAATACTTCTTTCCTTCTTTCTTCAGGTAGTGTTGTCGACGACATCGTGGACCCGTCTCGTTATTATTGCAGTTCGAGTTCGGTCGAACCAGGTTAAATAAGGACTGGGTTGTTCGGCCAGGTTAGGTCAGGAAAAAGGGGAGTTTATAATTAAAATTTTTTATTAGGCCTTAAGATTAGACTTTCGAAATCACTCTAAAGTCTGATGGCAGTGTGGAGAGAAACTTTATTCCAATATAGGCCGGATTTTGCTCAAGAAGATTTAAGTTATGCTGATTTGATTGGTTAATAGATCTATTGATCTATTCCTGGTATTATACCTATATGGATATGGACTTGGACTAGGACTAACTTTTTTCTTTTGTAGTATTTCTTTGACCCAAAGAAGGTACTGTTAATATTTCATGATTTTAAAATTGCGATTACTCGTGAATGTGTTTGTTTTAAACCTAACACCCCTCTAATAACCTTTACAGAGCTGATGAAAAATTATTAAATGATTCAAGGTCAGCAAAATCAATTTATTTGTTATAAGTTACTAAGTTGTTAATCAATTGGAGTTAACTAAATCCCATGCATCTTATTTGAAAATGGTTCAGGGCACCTCCGCTGACCTTAAATAACAAAGATTACGTGTTAGAAACCAACCTTTTTGAATTAAATATATTTAAATAACAAAGTTCTATTTATCACATAGAACCCCTCAGTTTCAATTGAATGAGCTATCTTTAAGTTGCATGGTTCTATGTGTCACATACAACTTTGTACGATCACATTCAGAAATTTACTGGTTCTAAGTGACACATACAACTTTGGAATTTACTGAAAACTCCAAAACATCAGTTTTTTGCATATGCAACCATGTTATTTTTGTAATAACTTTGGATAGGATGGTGCTGCAACCTGCAGGGTTAGCTTGAAAGATAGAGATTTTTTCACAGATTTTTATAGTACTCTTAACTCAAAACACCCAAAAATATCACATAGAACCATATAATTCTCGAGTGACGCTATGTAGAGAGACTTGACGTTACCTTGAAAAAATTTTCAGTAGATTTGGGTGTGGTCGTGTCATAGTCATAGTCTTATTAAGGTTATAGTTTTGTGATTTTGATGATGGATAATTATAAAATTGCTTGTGATTAAGAAATAAATGTATATACCAATGTAGAAGAAAATAAGATATATTATGTGAAGATGTTGGATATAATTAAAATGATTGAAGATAGTTGTATTGAAGATGTTCAGAAGAAGGTTGCTGATGGTGAAATAGTAATTCCAAGTAAACCTAATAGTGCATTATGTGATATTTTAAAAACTAAAAGTGTGTTGCAACATAGTAAAAAGGTACAAACTAGTGCAGATCTACATAATAAACTTTGTAAATTGCTAGTGCCTAATATTAAAATACAAAATATTCTTTTACCACATAAAAATAATATGTCAGAAGTATATAAATTTTTAACTCAATATAATTCAGTAGTAAAGAAACATAATGCTTATACATTTTATTTAAATGCATCTTTTGGTTATTTTTTGGATGTTTACTTTATAATTATAAAACTCAGAATATCCCATGGAAGTTACATATTAAACAAAGCTTTAATATAAGTGAAAGTTATGGAAGGAAATTAAGGATTGTTGGAAGAATTGTAAATAATTATCCAAAATTAAAATTATTAACAATTAAATTTGAACAATTTTACAAATTACATCTCAGTATACAAAAAATGTTGGAAGATCCAGAGTATAGTGATTTTTGGAAGGCATAGGACATTATGCAATATATGAAGAAGAAGACTTATACCATATGATACTCAAGGACATAGCGTTCCGTGCCGAACGCCTGACTCATTTGTGATGTTTGTAGAATCTTCTATTGCATGAAAAATAAAAGTTATTTGTGGAAGACTTATACCATATGGTACTCAAGGACAAAGCGTTCGGTGCCGAACGCCTGACTCATTAATCAAATTGGACTTTTCTATGAAACCTACCAGCTATTGTGCATGCTCTTCAATTGGGACTTTTAAATCAAACATGCTAATTTGTGTATATTTTTGATTTGTGTGTAAAATAAATGAAAGTTGTTTAAAGATTAGATTTTATTTTCCTATACAAAATGAAATTATGGTAAAATTATGGTATAATTATGGTACAAATATGGTATTAAAACCTTAAAGTGATATATCTTTAATTCTTTTTAACCAATTTTTATTCATTTTGGTACACATTCTTATTGAATATTAAATAATGTTTTGACTTATGTTAGGGGTAGTTTAACCCCTTATTTTAAATATTACTTTTAAAAATTCTAAAAATCATCATATGATTCTGAAATTTTGGTAAAGAGTTAGTTTAATGTTTAATCACTTGATTTTAGTAAATTTTCATGTTTTTGGGTAATTGACCATAAATATCAAACCTTAATATTTTGATTATTTTTTAAGATATATTCATGAAATTTTATATGGTATACCTCTTAGGTAAGTATTATTTAATTATTTTATTAAACTTATAAACTATTTTATTTCAATTATATCATTTTTGATTATGTTATATTCAAGTAATTTTTCAGATACAATAATAATATAACAATTTGTTTTACTAGTAGCTATTATATCATAATCAAAATCTGCATTAATAATAATATCATTTTTTGAACTTGAAATATTTGTTGGATTTTTTGTAGTATCAATTACATAAATTGGTCTATTTTCTAGAAATTCTGTTGGATTATAATACATTTTACTACTATTATAATAAACTTTTTTATAATCTTGATACATTTCATACATAATTCTAAATTTTTCATTGAATATATCAAAGTTTTCCAATTCATCAGGGTAATAATGACCATTTAGTTTTACTCTTATATTTTTTACATACATACTATCAAATTTAGAAGTATCATATAACTGATCATTTGTTCTTGATTTTTGAAATCCAATTATAATAAATTTTGGATTATAAATATTTCTATAGATATTTGTTATATCCAAACTTAAATTCTTTCCTGTAATATTTTTTTGTTCAATGCATTGCCAATGATTAAAATGAAAATTTACTTTTTCAAATTTGCTTAGTTCATTAATTAATTGAATTTTACTTGTTGTTTTGTATTCAATTATAGGAACTCTAATAAAAAATTCATTAATTGTTATTTTACCTTCAGTTGGTAATGTAGCATTATCATAACTTCCATCTTCTTTTTTAGTTTTCCATCTAAAAATTGCATCATTATCTTCTGATCTAATAAATGTTATATTAAAACCTCCTTTGTATATTGGAATATTTACATTTTCAAAAAATCCTAATCCAAAATGAGATAAATTACCAATTGCTTCAAATTTATTTTTAAAATTTGATTCAAAACCATTATTTATTTGATTTATTTCTGATTTTGAATAAGTTATAGTGCCTTTAATTGTACTTAATAGACCAGGATATTCAATTTCATCAATCAATTTATTATGTTTTCTAACTTCAATTTTTGAAAATAAAAATGGAACAAAATTATCAATTAATTTTATATTAGCACCATTATCATATGCATTTCCATCAGATTTAGTCAATTTACCAGATATATAAAATTGAAATTTAGAAGTACAAAATCCATCTCCAAAATCTATATTAAATTCAGTTTTTTTATTAGGTTTATTTAAATGTAATTTAGATAATGGATAGAAATTTTTGTATTCAGCTCTTTCAATATCATTTATATATTTTTTGTAATCAGCCATTTATTAAGGATAAATTTTTTAAATCAGAAGCTTTTTTAAAACAAGTAAAATTTTTATGATTTAATGATGTCAAATTTTATTATTTTTATGTATCAATTTCATTTTTACTTTTAAAATATTCAATTTCAGTAGCATGATCAAGTATAAATTTTGCTGATATTTTTTGATGTTCTAAAATTAATTCCCAATTTAATGTAAATGCATAATCATGAATGAAATATTCAGTTAAATCTTGATATTTACAAATCAAATCAATATAATCTTTTAATTGATAATTTATGAATTCAGTAATAAAATCTATAGTTAAATTTTGATATTGAGCAATTTTTTGCCAATTTAATTTATTTTGAAACAATCTCATCATATTAATACTCAATTCATATTTTTCAGAAATATCATCCCAATCATCTTTGTTTAATTGATTTTGGTTTCTGATAATGAATAAATCAAATGAACTGTATAGAGCCATTTATTAGGGAGAAAATTTTGTAAAACAACTTTTCTTTGAATTACAAATACAACATTTTGATTTAATTATATTTATATTTTTCAATTTTATTATCTGAATATCTTTAGAATTAGTTTTTTGTTTACATTTAAGACAATAAATCAACTCCATTTATATAAAATAAATTATTGTAATTTATCTATATCTCCTTTAATTAGTATTATTTCTGCATTTAATTCTTTTATTGATTTATTGACTCCATCAAATAGAAATTTTAGTTCTTTTTCTAATTTTTCTTCTAAATTTTCAACATGTTTTCCAATATTAATTAAAAATTCTAAAATTTTATTTAAATCTTTTTTAGTTTCTGAATAATCACTACCAATTTCAATAATTGAATCTAAAACTTCATCTAATTCTGATTTAACTATAACATCATATTTATTTATACTTGGTTTTACATTAACAATTCTTTTACCATTAATATTTATATAATTTTTTTATAAACCAATAGCATTTACTAAATTTTCAGTCTTTTTTACATGACTTTTAAAACTTTTACTAAAATTATTAAAAAATATATTTAATTTAGAATTTATATAATCTTCTTTAATATTAATTGGATGTTTTTTCTGTCTACCAAACAGATCAAATATATTTTGTGAATCCATATTTATTAAGGATTAATTTATTTATTATGTTATCAAATTTTTTATTTTTATTTATTTCATTTAATATAAAAATACATAAATGACCACAAATTGGTGGATCATTATAATTTTGAATTTGATTATCATTATAAAATATATTATCTTTTCCTAAATATTTAACTAATTCTATTGGTGGTTTATTAATTATATTTCCATATGAATCAAAATAATATTTAATTTTATCTTTTTTATAATAACAAACCCAATGAGTTCCATTTCCATCAAATGAATCTAAATTTATAATTCCACATTCAAATTTATTAACTTTATTAGGTAATATATCTCTCATAAATACACCTCTAAAATATTTTATATTTTTACACAATTTTTCTAATTCACCTAATGTTAGTGGTTCAAAATTTTTTTATAATTTTGTTTCATATATTTTAATGTTTTTTTATCTAAACCAGATCCTTCTACATTTTTTAATTCATGATCTAACCAATCAACAAAATTTCTAAATTTAGGAATTATAGATTCTTTTACTACTTTTGCTCCCTTTCTAACATTTGGTGTATAATTTTTAACTATAGGTATATTATCAGCAAAATCTAAAATTTCTTTTAGTAATCCACCATTTTTTATTTCTTTTAATTGATTATATGAAAATTCAAATCTTAATCCTTTATTTAATTTTTTATGTTTATTTAGTTTATTAATTTGTCTTTTAGATAATAATATAATATCTTTTCCATTTTCATTAAATTGATCAATATTAAATTGAATTATAACTGATCTTTTATTTTTAAATGCTAATTTTATTTTTGATTTTTGATTATCTGTCAAGTTTATATTTGTTTTTTCCATTTATTAAGAAAAAAATTTATAGTTTTTTTATAATATAGATTAATATAATTAATAAAAAAATTTTATTAAAATTTTAATCCTACTTCTAAACCCATACCAAATTTTCTTTTCATCCACATAGCACCTGATGTTGGTAATGCAATTAATCTTTCACCAATTCCATGATCATTTGATGTTACTATATCCCATGCTTTATCTTGTAAAATTTTATCAGCTATTTCATTTCTAGATTTTGTATCTTTATGATCTCTATAAAATAAATCATGTTCTCTTTAGCAGCTTTATCTAAATCATTTATTCCAGGATCACTTCTTTTTATTCTTTTATTTAATTTAGTTCCAGGCCCTAGATATTGATAACCAGGTACATGTAATTCAAAAGGTAAATTATTTATAACATCATTTAAAATACCTGATCCATCTTTTAATAATGGTGATGAAATATTTGCCAAAATTCTTTTTAAATACTTAATTCCTTCAGGTTTTTCAATTAATTCATCTAATTTATTTGATATAAAGTCTTTAATTGCTCTCTTTTCATTTAAAAAATTATTATTACCAGCTTTTTCTTGTGCATATATATAATTAATAATATTATCTAATTTATTTAAATCATCTATAAATCTATATTCAATTTTATTTTCTGTATATTGTCTGATTCCTGAACCTTCAATTTCACCTTTTAATTCCCAAATATGTTTAATTAAATTAATATATTTATCACCTTTACTAGATTTTGGTTTCTTACTATTTGGATCATTATTTTTATAAATTGAATTAGTTTCCCATAAAATCTTTGAATAATTATTTAAATCATCTTGTGTATATAAATTATTATCTGGTTTCTTTTCATAAGTTAACAATCTCCATAATCCATGTGTTCCATTATATTTTTTATCATCAATTATTAAATCATCATTATCAATTACAGTTATTTTATCACCAATCATAAATGATTTTTTATGTTTATTCCAATATAAACCAAATTTATCATCTTTTGTTCTTGGTAAATATTTTTGTGCTAATGGACCAATAATTTTATCTAATGTTTGAGGTGAAATTAAATTTGGGTCAATAAATGTCGATTCTTCTTGAATTATTGGCTGTCTGATTGGTCTAAATGGAGTACTTGAAGGTAAATTAATTTCTTCAGTTTCTGGTATTGATATATTAGCAAAATTATTAACAACAGGTACCAATTCCATTAGGTTTTTATTTTCATTTAAGACTTCACCAATTTTATTTTCAACTTTACCAATTGCTGATGTTATAGGTTCATACGCTTTTTGTTTAATTTTTTCATAATTATCTTCAATTTTAATTTGATTTTAAATTCTTTTATTAATTTTTTCTCAATATCATCTAATTTTTTAGCTTCATTAACAGATATTTTATCCATTTATTACAAAGAAAAATTTATGTTCAACACAAATCATGTTATCATAAACACAAATCATATTAACACAAAACACAAATCATGTTAACACAAACACAAATTATGTTAACATAAAAACAAATCATGTTAACACAAAACACAAATCATGTTAACACAAACACAAATCATATTAACATAAACATAAATCATGTTAACACAAATATAAATCATGTTAAACACAATTCATTTTACTTTATTTCTGTAATTTTCATTAAATATATAAATACTAATGAAATAAATAATACTAATAAAATAAATATTCTATCAATTATTGAATCAAACATACAACAAGCCATTATCATTATTTAATATCAGAAAAATTTTTCATATATTTTCCATCATTTGATTTTTTCAATAAATTAATAGTTAAAAATCCATAGTCTTCTTTCCAACAATCATTACAAATAGTTTTAAATTTATCAAATTTCACATCAGATCCAACAAAATTATTATATATTTTTTTCATATAATGTTCATTTTGTTTAAAGATGCATAACATATTTAAATTATTTCTAATTAATTGCATATCAACTTTTGAATAACATTGTGATAAATAAATACATGATATATTTTTATGTCTACCCATTATAAAATATTCTTTAATTTTATCTTGTTTTTCTAAAATACAATCATCAAAAACTACTAATGAATTTGGTTTACATTCATTTAGTGGAATCATATCATCACATGAAAAATGAGAAATTTGTTTATTAATATTTGATTCTATATTTTTAAATCTTTTTTGTAATAATTTATAAGGTGGTTGTTCTAATGATTTACTAAAAATATATAAATTTGAATATGGAATTAATCTTTTATAAATAAAATTTAATAATAATGTAGTTTTACCAGATCCACTTGTTCCTATAATTAATAATCTAATAGGTTGATCATTTTTATTATTTTTATCATATGATTCTAATTTTATATTATCTTTTTTTTTCTAAAAATTTCTCCATTTAAATAAGATGAAATTATTTAAAATAATTGGTCATTCATCCAAACTAGGATTAAGATTAGAACATCCAATACATTTAGATGGAAAATATAGTATTGGTTTAAGTGGATTTTATTCAGATAATTTTATATCAAATATACCAAATGATTATAAAAACTGTTATGGATATTCTATTAAAGATGAAGATGATAAAATTATAGATCAATATTTTGATATAAATAAAGGAAATTATACAATTGAAGAAATAAAAAATATTTTTATAAATAGTTTAAAAGAATTTAAAAAGAAATTTAATAAATTTGATGAAAATGATTTTATGTTGAAAAATGATGGACCATATATTATAATAAAATCTCCTGTTAAAATTATAGTAACAAAAATTATAATTGATTTATTAGGATTAGATGATAAAATGATTGAACCAAATGTATTAACAAAAGGAATAAAACTACCAAAAATTAGACCTTTTGATGTTTTTGAAATTCATTGTAATTTAGTTGATCCTAGTTTTGAAAATCATAAAGATCTTTCACATTTACATAAAGAATCAGAAATTCTATATTCATTTTATCCAAATGTTGAATATGGATCAAAAATTAGTGAAAAACCAAATGAAATTGATTATATTCCTTTAAAAAATATAAATAAAATTCAAAATATTGTAATATCTATTCAAGATAGTGATGGAAATCTAATAAATAATGAAAATATTAAAAGTATTGTATATTTAAGATTAAAACAAAATTTGTAATATAAAATTTATCTACATAAATAATAAAAACAATAATTAATTTAATTAACAATAATTTTATATTTAATAATAAATTAATTGTATTTAATAAACAAAATAAACCTTGGTTTAAAAAAAAGATATTTGTTATATTTTAAAATATAAAAATTCTAGAAAAGTTTTAATTGATAATGTAAAAGAAAAATATATAAAACTTAAAAAATATCAAGTGTAACCAACAGTTACATTTACATAATGATGATAAATTAATTTACATAAAAATTATAGGTGTCACAAATTATGACACCCTAGAAATTGATGTACAAACATGTTTTTCAGATGCCCTAAAACAGGGCGTCAATAAAATAGATAATAAAACAATGTTTATTAATGAATCTGGTTTATATTTATTAATTTTAAAATAAAAAAAGTAGAAAACAATAAGGATAGATTAAAATTTATAGATATTTTTAGAGGGGACAATTTGTCCCCCCTATCATTTAATGAAAAACATACAAAACTTATTAAAATTAGGTAGGACCCAAAATGGGTCCCATATAAATTAGAATATTTATTTTAAAATTTTAAAAGGGGGTAACCTTATTATACAATAAAAACTTAAGGGTAACAAAATGTTACCCTTCTTAAACATTCAAAAATATTCATAAATATAATAAATTATATACAAATTTGAGACCCGTCTTAAAGACGGGTCTTACTTATAATGATAATAAAGTAAAATTTATAGATATTTTTATGTTAGATATTCAATAAATTATTGAATATATTTCAATTTATTAAAGAAAATATTTAAAAATATACATAAAATTATAGTATAAATTCAATATCATATGGTTATAAATTATTAATATAATTTTGATCATTTTCTTTAAAACTTTCTTTAACATAATTTTTTATTATATTTATAAATGGTTCTATTATAAAATTAAACTTATAATGATATACAAAATAATTTTTATATTTAAAAAGATATATTAAAAATTTATTTGATACTTTAGTTTTAAATAAATATAATTTTATATCAAAATCATTATTTATTAATTCTTTTGGAACAATTAAAATTTCCATTTATTTATAATTATTTTTATACCCCCAAGGTAATGTATTAATTTTATTTTCACAAATAAATCTTTTGTCATCTCTATTACTTAAAGCTAATTTATTTATTGTAATTGTATATAGTTCATGTTTAAAACTTCTAATACAAGTCATCTCTCTATATTGTTCTTGATCATCAAATAAACATTTCTTAAAATCATCCATATGTAATGTTTTATCAACAACACTTTTCTTGATTCCTTTACATTTTACAGGATTTTTATTATTAAATTCATAACTATATAATTTTGATCTTAAACCACAATATTCTTCTAATATTTCACCATTTAACTCATCTTTAAATTTACCAATTATTTTTTTATTCTTTTCACTATAGCATTCATGTTCTTTCTTATAATCACTTGTATCAAATTCATTAATATTTTCTTTAATAATTTTATATGGATCCTTTTTAAATTCTATAAAATAACTGTCTGTGTCCATATATAATAACCTTATATTTGGATCAAACTTCTTTAATTTTTCATAATAAAATTGATACATATGTAATTTTGATAAATCAAGTACTGAAAATCCTATATAGATTGGTTTGTCAAACTTAACCTTTTCTTTTATCATATGTGAAGCAATACAGTCTTTATCAAATATACTAAATGTTTTAAAATTAGGTTTTTTTGCTTGTTTTAATGAAAACTTTTCATCACCTAATTTAATATCACATCTATTTCTAACATTTTCCATAGTCTTTCCAAAAACACTATTATTCATCAATTTAAAAAAGTCTTTTTCAAAGTCTGATGTTGATTTGGATCTTAATTTAGTATTTAATTCAATATATTTTTTCATATAGTCATCTTGATCAAATGCTATAACTCTATTGACTTTCTTTAATTTTAATCCTTTTTGTAGATAATATTTTAAGTTTCTTGAATGAATAACATAATCTTTTTTATCAAATAATGTTGTGCAAAGCTTATTATTATAATGTTCAGGTGCTAATGGTAAATCTTTATGATCATCATGTAATTCAATAGGATATTCTAAATCAACATCTAATATATATCCATATTCAGCATTTTCATCTAATTCTAATATTGTTTCTTCCCATTCATTTAATGTATATGTATTAGGATTCATCCATGTTATATCTTTATAAGGTAATTTTTGACTTAAAGCCCATCCATATAGATTATTTGCATCTATATATAACATATAACTTTCAGGTTTTGTTTTATCATAATTTTTTGTATATTTATTGTTTGCTTTACAATATCTAGTTATACATTGTGAAATACCACCTCTAATACCTTTTTCAATCATTAAATACATATTATAATCACTTATTAATTCTAGTTTAATTTTTGTTAATTTTAACATAGAATCCCAAGCTAATGATGGTGATGTTAGATAATGTGCTGGATCTAATTGATAATTTTTCAAACAAACAGATCTAAAATTTTCAAATATATCAGCTAATAAAAGAACATCTTGAATATTATATAAATCTGAATAATTACCTAATGTTTTTACTTTTAATTTATTCCAGACTTTTATATAATGTTTATAATCATCATCACTTATATTTTCATTAGTTAAACAACTATAAAATTGATCTTTTTCTAATATTTTATCATAGTTTAATTTTTCAACATTATCAATAAATTCATATGGAAATATACCTTTAGAAGTTAATATTTTTAAAGTTTCATTATCATATTCAATTATATCATTTTCTTTTATAAATTTATTTATATGCTTAAATTCTTTAAGATTTTTAGCTAATTTTTCAATTGATGTAGCCATAAATCTAAATGTATCTACAAATGAGAATTTTATAAATTTTCTAGGTTTATCACCTCCAAACTCATAACCATAACCAGAATTTACTGAATAGTTTATATATTTTTCATCTGTATTAGCTAACAAATCAATTTTACCATATTTTTTAGCCAATTCTTTTATAAACAAATGTGTATCATAATTTGAACTATTATGACAGAATATAGGAATATTTTGAGGGAATTTTAGATTTAAATTACAATTAAAATGTGCAGCACCTCTAAATTTTCCTGTTAAATGACAATGATCTCTTACTTTTATTCTTTTATCATCATCAAAACCACTATTTTCACAAATATGACAAATATTTGTTTTCTGATAATTAATTTCTTCTTCAACAGTTAAATTCATAGGCTTTTTATTTTTTGAATTATATTTTTTAGCTATATATTTTGAAATTTCATCTAAATATTCAAATAATTTATTTGGTACATTTATTATTTCCTCTTCATTTTTTGCTCTATAACAAATAGGTTTATACATTTTATTAGTTACTCTAGATACTAAATAGATTGTAAATCCATATGGTTTATGTTTTTGAATTTTATTTGTATATGAGCAATTTGGATTATTTTTACAATTATCAATCTTTTCTAATATACTTTCAAAATCCATATAAATTACATATGGATGTTCAAACTTTTTATAATAATTTTTAAAACTTACAGTTTGACCTGGAAATGGCATTATAGGTCTACAAGGTTCTAATGATTTACATATTTCTAAATGATTATTCAAGTCTTTATTTTTGTAGAAATGAGTCAAACATCTTCTACAAATATATTTTTTTGTTTTATGTTTTGATAATTGAGAATATACCAATTTATTTAAATCTGTTATTAATATATAATGACAATTATTACCAATTTTATAATATAATAAATCAATTTCTAATTTTACATTATAATATTCAGATATTTGTAATGGCACTATTTTTTCATCTTCATCAATTCTATAAATATTTATTGACATTGATGGATAGTTATATTTAGAGTCAAACGATCTTTTTTCAAATAATTTAATATCTTTCAATGATATTGGATAATCAAAACCTTTAAAAATATCATCATTTATATATTTTTGATATTGTTTAACTCTTTCAGCATTTTTGTTTGGTTTATCAATAGCACATCTAATTGCATAAATAAAACAATATTCATCTTTATTTTTAAAATTTACACAACATTTTTTATTCTTAATTTCATTTGGTAATTCTATATATGATCCAGCATTTAATGAATTATTTTTAGATAATTTTAGATTTAATTCAACACATCTTTTTAATGACCAACCAGAGCCTTTTGATGGTTGATTTAGTTGTTCTCTAACTATTAATTTCTTAAATTGATCATCAATAAAATCATCTATATTTAAAATATCTGAACTTTTTATACAAAAATACATATTACTATTTTGAATTTCACCATTTACTAATTTTCTTTCATATTCACATTCTAAAGCCATCTGTCCTTTAATATTTTTGAATTTTTGTTTTTCTATCAATTTTTTTATTTCATTTCTTTGAGTTTCTAAATAATCATTAATATCTAAATCATCATTTGAATTTGTTAAAATATAATCTTGAAAATATCCTTTTAATGACGAAGCTTCTTGAATATTTATTATATTTTCTTTTGGAATTGGTTTATTTTTAAAATAATCATTTAATAATCCAATCAATTCTTTTCTAGTTTTATTAACAATTTTAATACTATTTTTAATTGCTAAATTTTGAATATATTTTAATGATCTATATTCTAAATTATTTGGATTTTCTTTAATTTTATTTAATCTTTTAATTAGTTCATCTCTAGATAAATTTTCATAATTTTTGACAGATAATTTTTTTGCAATTTCATTTAATTTTTCTATATTAAATAATGAATAATTTGTAAGATCAAATGTTTCTTTAATATTTGTTAATTCATCTAAAGTTTTATTTTTATAATTATATATATTATTATTTTTACACCAATGTTTTAATTCAAATATTTTATTATCATATTTTTGTTTATTTAATAAATGCTTAGATGAGCTATAATGTCTATCATAATTTTTATATAATATATTTTTATTACAATAAGGACAATTAATATTTTTATTTCTTCGTTCCATTTATTAGGGAGAAATTCTTTATTTATTAAAAATAATTTTTACTTAAAAATAAAACTCTTAAAAATATAAGAAGTTTTTCCACTTTTACTAGGTAATTTATAATTTAAATCATATATTTTTAAATAAAATTTGAATTTTTTTAAAATAAGTAAAATTTTTTGTTCATTTTTTATTATATTTTTAAATTTTCTAGTTTTGGTATATCTTTCTCATGAATTTTAGTTTCTAAATGTCTTGAATAATTTTTAGTCCATTTAATATTTCTTCCACATTCACAAAATTGTGGTTTTAAAAACATTTCTCTAATACATTGTATACAAATTGCATTTTTTCTATCTTTACTATAATGATAATTATTAAAATTTGAAATATCTTTAATTTCTTTACATTTATGACATTGTTTTTCATTTAATTCAATAACTTTAATATTATCATATAATTTTTTATAATACACATCCTTACATTCTTTACAATAATAATATAACCCATCTTTATTATTTTTGTATTTATAAAATTTAGATATATCTTTATATAATTTACACCTTAAACATTTCTTTTCCATTTATATAAAATAAAATTTACAAATTGGTTTTTTTCAATTCATATTCATAAAAATTTCCAATAATATCTTCATTATTTTCATCTTTTATACTATATGTAACTGGATTTGTATTATTAATTTTAGAAATTATAAATATTTCTCTAGACCAATTATTTTTATATTTATTAGAAAATGTTGATTTTTTATTTCCAATTCTAACTCTATCATTTATTTTAAATTTTGATTTAGTTATTATTTTTGGTGGTTTATATTTAAAAACAGTATCTAATAAATCCTTTTCATTATTTTTATTTACTTCAATTGGTTTCATTTTAATTGTTGAATGATATGAATTATTATATTCTTTAACAATTTTTGGTAAAATATTTATCCATCTATAATTTTTATTAATTTCAAATTGTATTTTCATTTTTTCATTTTGTGTTCTATTATACCTTTCTATTATACTTGATTTTTCTTCATTTTCTGTATGATACAATTTAATATCATATTTATTTAATATTTCTTTGAATTCTTTATTGATAAATTCTAATCCTTTATCTGTATGTAAAAGATTAGGTGATTTATGATTAATTTTAATTGCATCCTTAATTATTTCTTCAAATGCTTTAGAAACTGTTTTTCCATCTTTTTTCTTTAATGGTTTTGACCAAACATATTTTGAGAAAGTATCTATCACATTTAACATATATTTATAACCATCATTTTCTTTTTCATAATTTTTCATTATAATCAAATCTGCTGCCCATAAATCATCAATACCTAATGTAATTATTTTTCTTTTTAGAAATTTCTTTCTGATTGGAGCATAAATTTCATTTGCTTCAATTATTTGTTCATTTTTAGTTAATTCTTTTTTAATTATAGGTTTAACTTCTTTTTTTAAAATTTTGCTTTTATTTGTTTTACAAATTGAACATTTAGTAGCAATTCTATGTAATCCATTTTTCATTTCAACAATTTGTGGATTAATATTTTTAGTTTTTTTCTTACACTTGTGACAATGAATTGGTTCATTCATTTATATATAAAAAATATTTTATACATAAATGAATTGATTCAATTCATTTATGTATAAAATATTTTTTTAATAAATGGATATGTGTTATAGATGTCATAATCAAACTAATTTTACTATTATTGGAAATTGTGTAGGATGTAATATATGTAAAAGAATTATTTATGAAAAAAAGATTAAGAGAAAAAGTAATAAGAATAAACATCTTAAACATATTTTAAGAGAATTTAACCATTTTCAACCATATAAAACACACCAATTAATTAATGAATTATATATTTTATGTATTTCCAATCATTTTGAAATAACACCTAAGAATATAAAATTATTTTTAAAACAAAGGAATTATACAAATTGGATATTTTACTATCAATTTTTAAACAAAATATACAATATTGATTTTGAATTGAATAATGAAGATAAAGAAAAAATTACACTAGTTTTTAATAAATATTTATGTTTTAAGAAAAGTAATATATCATATAAAAAATTATTACCAATGATTTTTAAATATTTAAATATGGATTTTTGTATAAAACCTAATTATGATAATAACTTTTTAACATATCTATCACAAATGAGTTTGTGATATTTTTTCCCTATATAAATGGATCTGTTAGAAGAAATTAATAATATTGGAGAATTAAGATTTAAAGAATATAAACCATTAAAAAGTTTAAATTTAAATGAAAAATATAAAATTGAAAAATTTGAAAGAATTAAAGATAAATATGGATATACAATTATTGTTGAATTAGAAAAATGTAAAATACATTTACCAAAAAGATTTACTAATATAATTGATGATAAAACTGTTAAAGAATTAAATAAAAAAGATTTAAATTTAATTGTCACTGCTTTTAAGACTTTTGATGATAAAGAAACTGCTTTAGTTAAATTTGAATAATTATTTTAGTATAATTGTATTGATAATAAATTTTAAATCATCTTGTAAAAAATTATAATTTTACTGGTTTTAAAAAACTTTTTATTCTGTAAACAATTTCATATAAATTTATGCATATTTATTAAAAATTTCATTAAATTTGCATCTTTTTTATGACAATTTGACAAAAACTAAAAATTGGCCAAAAAATGGCAAAAATATTGCATAATTGTACTGAAAAACTGTGAAATTTGTTTGATTTTTGATTGTCTCCAAAAGTGAGCCAGGAACCCCATATTACTATCTACTTATATATACATATATACATATACATATATATGAGAATGAACGAACGGTGTTTTAGGATTTTGGGGACCTCAAAATGGTCCCGGCACCAATGGTAACATGGTCCCGGGCTTAGGTCTTACCGTGCTACTACCGTAACATAGTGTATTCCCTATAGGGAAACTGTTTTAATTATAGTGAAATTGTGGGTAAAATGTTTTAGGTGAAATTAGTCCACTTTTTCCAGGCCAGGGCCTAAGCTTTTACTGAGATCTCTATCAACTCTGTTTGGAAAAGCCATTAGGAAAAATACATTTTCCAGATAGGCTTATTGAATGAATATAAACGTTTTTCAATAAAACGCCAAAAGTGCACCCACACAGCATTACACAGTATACCTTTTGTCCTATTCAGTAGATATAATAAGAGGTTTGCCTATACCCAAGTAGTTAGAAGTTCATAACGGTAGGTTAATCAGTCAATATGTCCTCAATGCTCTGGTCTTGTTGAAGGAGAATATTGGCCACCTTGACACTAGAGGAGTGCATCACAACTATGGGACTCGTACGGTGAGGGACTTGGACATTCCGCGCTGCCGCCTATGCTTAGTCGCTCCCTGAAGAGCTACCCCCGCTCTGCAATAAGGATTTATTCTTATATCTTACATCCCTCGGCGCTCAGTAATCCACTGAAGTGGCGTTGAGCTTCTCATTCTTGCCTGACGGGGTCAGGACAATCTAGGCTAAGGTTTGGCAAGGTTGTTGGTGTAGGTTGGTGAATGATGGCCATGTCAGAGTGGGAGTGGTAGTTTACTATCCGTACTCCAGAAAACCTTCAATATTGTAAAAGCTATGTTCAACAAGATATGACATTAGCCTCTTTTTAAAAACTGTTATTTTTTAAATGATTTTAAGCTAACATGGCAGGGCTTGAGAGAGTTTTTCCTCTATATATTCCGGTTTGCGTTCATTTATATACAGTTTGCAAACAGTTATAGTTATACAGTTTGTGAAGTTCTGAGAAGTTTGATTTAAAACTAGTGTTATTGTAGGCCTACTTGTGATCTTTTTCGTTTGGGAGTTTATTTTCCTTTTTAATGTACATTATACTTTCAAAAATAAAAAGGTTTGGAACAGTTAAAATGTTTAGCTGCCTTTTTTACTATGGTGTATCATAATCATTATTCTTTATGTTCATTAAACTAAAATCATTATAGTTACCTATACACATCCACACCCCCAACTAGTTTCTTCAACACAGCATGACCCACATTTCATACAAATTCTATTAAATTTATACAATTTATATTGTTTCCTCTATGTCCAGATTTAACCACTCAACTTGTGAAGCAGTCATGAAGTTCATACAGAATTGTCTTGATGGTAAAGAATGTAATTTTAAAGTAGGTGCTAAATTTTTTGATCTGTCAAAAGCATTTGACACTGTTTGTCATGATACTCTTATTTTAAAGCTCAATTCAATAGGTTTCTCCCCGACTGCAACAGCCCTTATGAAATCATATCTTTTTAATAGAAAACAATCAGTGTTTGTCAATAACTCTTTTTCTAATTTTCATACTGTCAGTAATGGAGTGCCACAAGGATCTATTTTAGGTCCTCTTTTGTTCATTATTTATGTCAATGACCTGCCCATGACTATTGAAACTAACTCTATAACTTGTTATCTCTATGCTGATGATTTATGTGTTAGCTACTTGTCAAAAGATACTAGTCCTGTGTTTTCATCGGATATTCTAAAGGAATGGTGCAATGCAAATTCTCTTTCTCTTAATTTAGATAAAACACAAGAGCTTATTATTTCTTATGACCATAAAACTGCAAATTCTGAGCCAGTTAAATTTTTGGGTATAGTCATTCAGAGTGATTTGGATTGGCGTTCTCATATTGAATATGTCACACCTAAGGTAAATAGGGGTGTATTTCTAATAAGAAAACTTAGTAATATTGTTTCATATGAGGTGTTACTTAATGTTTACTATGGTTATGTACATTCGCATATAACGTATGGTACTGTTTTATGGGGAAACAGCTCATATGCCAATTGTTTATTTTCATCACAGAAAAGAGCGCTTAGGGCTTTGTTTAAGCTTCCTCCTAGAAGTCATTGTAAGCAATATTTTATTGATTCCAAAATAATGTCACTTCCATGTATATATATATTTCAGTGTCTCTTGTTTGTTAAAAAGAACATAAATAATTTTAGGTTAAACTCAGATAATCACCACTATAACACTAGACATAGGTATGATCTTAGTAAGTCTCAATGTACTTATTCTAAAACATTGAAGAGTTTCCATTGTTCTGCCATTAATATTTTTAATCACCTTCCTTTTTCTATTAGAGAATTAAATCTGGCTAAATTTAAAATAGAAGTTAAAAAAACTCTTACTCTTGCCTGTTTTTATGATTTAAAGGAGTATTTCAGCTATAACTTTTAGTACATTTAATCTTGTATTTCTTACACAATCAACTGTATATTTATTTAATGTATGTTATAAGAGATGTTTTACAAACTGTTGTATTTGAATTTTCTATGTTTTAATGTTTTTAGACCTAAGTAACATGTACCTTATTGGCGTGTCCTATGCAATCAATTACTTTGTATTTGTATTGTCTACGGGAAATAAAGAATTTGAATTTGAATTTGAAACTCAACCACTTGAGTGAATTTTAAAAACTTGTCACTTTCAAAACAGTAGCGACATATCTTTTAATTTTCAAAAGCACAAAACAAAACCAGAAACCAAACTCGACATGTTTACAATATAAAAACTGCAATGGCACTTTTTCATTAACTACACAACTTTGTCCTAAATTTCCAAATACACCACTATTGAGTGACCCCTCATTTTAAACGGTTTGTCAAGAGAAATTAAATGGCGCAAACCAGAGGTCAGTATCTCACTCCTAAACAAAATGGCAGCCAATTCAAAATTTGAGATGGGTTAATTGACTTAAATTAAATTAAATCGGAAAATAACTATTTTAGAAATACATATTTTTAAAATTATTTTTGAATTGAACCTACTAATTCATTTCTGCTAGACCTACTAGGTTCAATTCTAAAATAATTTCTGAAATTTGATTCTACAAAAGCTATTTACCTATTAAATTTTAACGAATGTTAATTAACCCATCTCGAATATTAAAATGGCTGCCATTTCGGTTAGAGATGATATATCGACTTCCGATTTGAGTCCTTCAATTTTTCTCGATAAACTGTTTAAAATGAGGGGTCACTCAATAGGGATTTACATTTGTAAATTTGGGGCTGCCCCCAAAATACCCCATTTGGGGGTCGGGGCAAAGTTGTGTCTTCGATGAAAAATTACATTTTTTGTGTTGATAGCATGTGCCGAGTTTGGTATTTTCTACTGCAATGAAACAAAACTGTTATTAGTGTTGTGTAATTTTATTCGGTGAACTTTTCTAGCGTCTTTATGACCCTCATTGATAAATGATGACCTTAAGACCTAGCGTGACAATCTCCGAATATCATACTGTTTTTTGGCTCATCTGACCAACTCGTGCGTCAGACAAATGTTTACAATCTCACTAATCTCTAGACCTATCTACGTGAGTGGGAGTACTCCCCTCTTAGACGGATCATATATAAACTGCAACTGCTAGACGTCTCTAGTCATGGCTTCCTCTTCGGCGCTCACCACACCTTCCAGCTGGGACATCAGCTTCTTGGAGGGCTGCGGGTTGGAGTCACTGGACAACCTGCTCATCGTGATAAGGAGGGTGTTCCCACAAGCAAACGTAGAGGTAAAACAATTTATATGTTAATTTTTTTATAAGGCTTATAAATTAAACTATTAACAACTTTTACTTTCTCTTTCATAATTACTAAATGTTTAAATAATTATTTATAATACAATGCTGTATATGCAAACCAAATAATGAATAATAACCTCGTATTTTTTTCTCTGTTTTAGATGTATATCTCATTCATTTTAATGGAAATCCCAACATTATACAAATTAGCAAAAGATATATTTATTGAATATATTTTAGAGAAATATCAAAAAACAAAACAAACATTTGAATGCGTTTGAAAATAAAAAAGATACGTCGCTACTGTTTTGAAAGTGACGAAGTTAAGTTTTCTCAATTCACTCAATTGGTTGAGTTTATATGGACATATACGAAACAATATAAATTGTATAAATTTAATAGAATTTGTATGAAATGTGGGTCGTGCTATGTTGATGTGAAACTAGTTGGGAGTGTCGATATGTATAGGTAACTATAATGATTTTAGTCTATGAATATAAAGAATAATGATTATGATACACCATAATAAAGGTAAATGAAAAACAACAAAAAAAGCTTGGTTAACTCAGTTTTTATAGTCTTTATTATCTAATTGTTTTTTACTAGAGATCGATCGCCTCCTGATCGAAATTCGATCAAATATTTCAGTTGAGCTGGAGTTAAAAAGTTTAAAAACATTTTATAACTGAAACATCCAGCAGTTGTTTTCATACAACAGCTGTCTAATGATTCAATCAATTTATACTTCCTCCATAAGATTAACATTGGAACTTTGAAAGCCTTTGGTGCGTAGCCCTGGAGTACGAAGTGAATTAGAATGGGATTCTGCTCATCTACAGCACTATACCTTTCTAACGGTATGCGTGTATTTCTCCTATGATGCACACGAGCTGAGAAAAAAGGAGGAAAAGAAACATGCTTGCCTATTATTGTTTTTTATGGTTGATGAAGCTTAATTGTTTAAAACAAATGTTTAAAAGTAGCATTACTGTATTTGTGCACCCGTTTATAGTTGTTTTAACTTCCTGATAAGACCATTGAGAAAAATTACAATTTATTTTTAAACTTAGTTTCTGACAAAAAGGTTTTACACCTTCAAAGACACGTTTAATATAGCAATGTTTTAGACTTAGGACTAGCGTGGAATGTTGACATTTGTATTAAATCCATGCTTAAAACATGTTCTTACTAATAAAAACTTTTAGATTTTAAAATAAATAACAATTTTGAAGAATTTTAAACAGTAGCAGCTTTAATACAGACACTCTTAATATGATAGTGTTGTAATTAAAAAAAAAAAATATTTGTTTTATATTTGAGAGTTAATACTTTTTAAATTGTACAATATATTTAGTTTTTTGTTTTTATACAAATATTTTTTAAATACAGGGTGTGACAAAAAAACGACCTATTTTCTTTCGCGCACCGCTCAGCGACAGAACATCTGAGAAAGGTGGGGGTAGGCTTGTTGGAACGCAAATTTTATGCCATTTTAGTAGTTCTGGAGTAGCTGCCGGTTGAAAAACGCTAGTTCCTTATCAAGACGTATTTCAATATTGGTGGTTCAATCATTGCTACTCAGCGGCAGTTTCGTGCATTCTTTCAATCAGGTCAACATTTAGAATTCCGAATAATAGCACAATTATGCAATAGGTTACTAACTTAAGATCATCTTGTTTTGAGTTAAAAACGAAGCCAACAGGTCGTCCAACGTCAGCGTGGACGCCAGAGAACATGGATGGAGTCCTTGCTGCTGTGTGGAAAACAGTCCTCGTCGGCCTCATGGTTAGAAAACAAGCCAGTGATTTGCTCGTGTCTACGCCAGAAGAATTTTGTTAAGATAATTGAACTATGTACACTAAATGATATTAAGGGATAGTATTCCAAACCCATCACATTGTTGTGGACACCCCGGGAATCGAACCGGTGACATCTTGAACCAGAGCCCAAGACGCCAACCGGTAGGCTAGCGAAATGCCTTGAACATGGCTGACCATTCGGTTTGACAAATTTTGTGGTTCGATCTTAATCCCCATCCATATCAATTAATTGCCTATTTTTCAGTAATTAAAGCCCACTGACCAATCAAGTACTTATAATCAAGTAATTGATTTATTTACAAATCAAGTAGATGAACGAGATAGAAATTGTAGGCAACCAAACTTTTCATTAAAATCATTAGGGCAAAACTATAAAATATAATAGGTTTCATAAAATAATACAGTATTTGAAATCTTGACTTTGGGTTTGTGAATTATTACTCTAAATTTAAAGCCATTAAAAATTATGTGTTATGTGACAAGGGCTAAAGAATTTTTCTTTCACCTTTGGGCTAGTATCCCATTATTGTGCAGTTGGCAATGTTAACCATACGGCTTTTAATGCTAAACATGGTATTTTATTCCCCTGTTTCGGACGCCTTTTTTCAACGGTTTTTTTTTTAACCTGGTACGTGTTTAGTTGAGTAGTTATATCCCTCATACATCTGAATTTTGGAAATTTTACAAATATACTAAGGCAAATCGAGTTACTTTGCAACGTCACAGAGAGTAATATTTGTTACATAGATATAGAATAGATAGATATACCTTCTAATAGGGAATGTATGGTAATTCCTCATTATTTTACAGGTTGCTGGTTTTCAATCTTTGACCGGAAATCAAGTTCTATCGACCATCATGCAACAGCATTACTTCATCAAAAATTCTATTTCAGCAACACCAATCTTTTGTTTCATTTGTTAATATAAAACTTAATTGGAAATAAATCCATTTTTATGCAGCACTAAAATGTTAATTTTCTATAGCTTGTCCTGGATATATCCACTCTTAAAAAGAAGATTAAGATTATAATTGATTCTCTCAGAGTTTCTTCAAAACACAATATTGTTAAGACCATCAATCATAGAAATCAGTGGAATTAAGAATGCTTTGATTAAACTTCTTCTCTGAAAGAGTTTTGAAGCCCATGTTTAGTTAATACATTAAACTTAATTGTAACGACATTAAAATGTTAATCAAGTATGTACTCATTGTTAATCAATATGTATAAGTAGGCTACAGCGACAAATCTTTGCAAGAAACTTCTTCCTGTCTTAGCACTATTTTACATTAACATATACAAACCATTATATTATAGAAATTACGAACATTTCATTGCACTCGCTATGCACATGTTTTCTGTTCTTAAAACTACCTGTAATAATGTGATTATACGTCTATTAATGTGAATAATTAATATGAATCCATGTATTATAAAGTAAAATACCCCCCGTCGCAGCAGATCTGCGTACTGAGCAAATTTCCAAATTAGTAATATTAATTTTGACCAGAAGGACTTGTAAACAAAATTTCATTACATGCTCATAAATAGGAAAATATTGTCTATTCTCCTAATGATACATATAGGGAAAGAGTATGCAGGTATGCTGCCATGGGAAACACTAAAACACTAGATTTTAACATAAATTTTTTTTTGGACCATATGAAGCTGTATACTAAGGTATCATCAATATCGGTCCATAAGTAAAAGAGTTTGCCTATTCTCCATATGATTAACATGGGAAAAGAGTATGGAGGTTTGCTGCCATGATAAGTACAAAAACGAAGATTTTTTTATGTAAATGGTTGAATCTCAAACAAATGAAACTAAATACCATGTTTCATCCAAAAATATTGGTTAATAATTGAAATAATAACACATCCTTATTCTCCATAAGATTAACATTGGAGCCCCAAAATACAATGTACTGTCTTTAGAATTTTTAATATCTCGGAAACCAATGGCAATGTATACAGAACCAAATAAGTAAGGACGTCTCATGTTCAAAAATTTTTGTTTTGCCCCCGAAAACCAGAGGAAAATAAAGCGCTGAGCTGATGCTAGGATTACTTCTCCTTACTGTCACAGGAAGCACTCTTTCTACCTCTCAAATGTCAAAATGAGCATATTTGTTTACAAAAAATCAAAACAATAACAAACCTCTGTAAAATTATTCTAGTCGTCTGTTTCCATTCAACCAATCAGCATAATCCTTACCATCATCTTGGTGGTGCTATCTGTGTTTGATGGGCGTTCTCACTTCCCCATAAGGATGTCCCTACTTATTCGGTTCTGTATACATTGCCAATGGAGATAGAGCAAAGCTTCAAAATACTAAATTGAGTGTTTTTTTTTTAGCTTAATCCAATGGTCAAAATAAAAATTTAAAATTTTTAAAATCTTTATCCTACACTCTAATACGAGTAAGGACAGTAAGGTATATTTGTACTTAAATTGTTATAATGTACCTTTTTGTGTTCATTTTGGTTTATTTATTTATTTTTTTGTTCATTTATTTTTTTGTAATATTTATTTGTATGCAGAGTTTTATTTATTAATGTTGTGTTGCATATATTTAAATTGTGCTTGTCTATTTTTTGGAATAAATTTTTTTATTGATTCATTCATTCGTTTGTTTATTCATTCAATCAATCTTCTCGCACTTATCAACGGTCCATTTGAACTATTGCATTTTTGCTATAATTATATTAATAAACAAAAAAATGTATATATGAACAGAAAAATAATATTTAGGGAGCATAAAATTTATCATACAATATAAAAAAATTCAGGATTTTTTATTGGTAAAATTATGAATCTTTGAAAAAATGTTTAAACACATTTTGTTAAAATATGATTACTGAAAAACATTGTTTTATGAAAAAACACAACAAAGTAAACTGAATATTTATTATTCCTGAAGTTCCCGTAGTGGTATACGGGAGATTAGCTACTAATGTCATAGTAAGTAAATTAAACAACGCGAGCAAGAAAAAGTACTGTAACATAATTTTTCTTTATTTAATAACGTGAATATACAGGTACAAAACGAATATTTACAACTGTTAAATCTTGTGAACAGACCAGATGGGTAGTTCATAAACAAGTCGAGTCAAAACGCGTATCGTTCGCAACACTCAGGCTAACAGAAGGCACTGACACCGGGGGAACCCGTTCATTCTTCACGTCGAGTTGAGCACACTTTTGTTTCCTCGGGAGCACCGATTCACTACAGGCTTCACAGCAGCTGTCCGACCTCCGGGAGCCGAAGGGAGGTCCGCAGCTCCGCAGCATGGTGGCGCTGGCGCGGCGCGACTGTTGCGAGCCGTCCGAGCTGGAGGTGGAGGTCCGCGCGGTCACCAGCCCGGGGGGCGGAGCCCTGAGTCGCGTCCGCCCCGTCAGCTCCCCGCCGCTGTACAGGATCAGAGGCTCCGTCTCGTAGTGGCGGACCATCTCCTCCACCGAGCGGAACGTCTGAAAAAATCAACCATCCAACAGAAATTTCAACCAAAGTTTACTGTTGAGAGAACTGTGTTAATCTTAGGTTAGGCTACTGTAGATTCCATATATTGGTTTACTTCAACCCCTTTACAGCTTACCTAACCCGAGTACCTAATATGATTGCAATATATGACTGATGTGATATGATACACCATACCACTCTCTGGACATTACAGTCACTCACAAGACACCATGTTGTGGGCAAACTAGAGCTGGGCAAAACAAATCCAGACGAATCGGATCCGGATGAATGAGAGCCGGAGCAGTGACACTACTCACCATCTCGTGGCCCTTTTTGGAGCCCAGCGCCAGGAGGCCGTCGTCGCGGCGGCGGACGAGGATGTTGTAGGCGCGGTGGCGGAACCACAGCGTCAGAGTGAGCGACCGCGTGGAAGCTGACGGCCGCACCACGAAACATCCGGACCCGCCTGTCGGATAAACGGGAGGAACTTGAAAACTACAAGATTTGATCTATGCACATTCATAGCAATAGTAAGTGCCTTTCAACTAAGAAATCTAGAATGAGAAGGAAGTAGGTGACATCAACAAAAACAATAACAAAATCAATTACGTCAAAGGTGCAGAACTTAAAATATTCAAAGCAAACCACTCATGTGTCAAGATAAACAACATGACGTCAAAGGTGCAGGACCGCTTCAATCAACTGTTGGTGTAACCCACTAGAATATATATGTAACCTATCTTGATTAGAATAATACAAGATTGATAGTATTGGATGAGCAGATTTATGCTGTAAAATTAAGTTCATCGGTGTTTTTAGAACGCCTTCCTTAAACGAATGCAATACTGCTAGGACCAACGCTTAGCTTTTGCCTAGGATCAAATGTAGGATTAAAATAAATTAATAAATAAGAAAATGTATAGTCAGAAATATGTGATTCATGATTATCTAAAATACGTCACAACAAATAAATATTTTCTGCAATACTTGACGATTTATACACCATTATATTATTAAATAAGACCATATATTAAGCACATTCCCTAAGAGGAACATCCCACTGAGAAACGGTTTTTAAGAGACTATTTTACATTAGTTTATATATACTCTTACTGATGACGTTTGTGGAGAATTCACAAATCAATATTTGTAGAAATTATAAATGGAATTTTGAAAATAAAGACGCACAAACATTGGTGGTTTATTTTACAAAGTAAGCTATAGGCTACATTAAAACCGTCGAAAATCAAAATAGTTTTTACCGTCTTCTTTTAGCTTGTGGTGTGCAATAACCATTAATAACGATACAAACTTTGAAAATTTTTTAAAAATTATGGATTAAAATTTTTATTTAAACCATAACGGTCAAAAGGTCACACAAAATATGCAATAGCTTGGATTTTATGATTGTTTTTCACCGGACTCGAAAAAAGTTGTACTTATTAATATGCAATTTATTGCTTTAAATGCACATTTTAAGCCTTCAGCTCGACCCTAGACTTACCGATGAGTAAATTAAACCGAAACTGATGTAAAGTTCTTACCGCTGTGGACCAGATCCTGGGCCGCCTTCCTGTCCATCTGGCAGAACCACGGCTTGTCCCGGACGCTCTCCACTGCCCACAGAACACACAGCCGAGCATGAGAAACCAAACAATCATAATATAGCGATACATTAGGATTCAATTATAACCCAAATCTATAAATATAATTCTGTAAGCGATATTTCTTGAGCAAAATTGTGAACGTCATACAGATCGCAGAAAGATAGGAGGGGTCTCAAATGAAAGGTCTCGGTCCCATGCACGAGGGAAAACTATCGGCGTGTCCATAATGTTAACAGGAAATAAGAAATCACGTAAAACGTCCTCCATAAGAATAGCATGGGGATTTTAAAAACGTCTGCTTTGTATACATTAAAACATGTGTTATGGTTTAATTTCAAAATGAGACACAGATGATAACATTGAGTGATTGAGTGAAGATAACATAATAATTTACACCAAGAGAAGCAATCTATATATATAATTCCGTAAGCGAATCAGTCCCCACGAAATATCTCGAGTTAGAAGAAAGATAGGGTAACGTATGATGGCTCATTTTAAAGCTTGAGGGCCAAGGACGCAAGGAAAAATACCAGAATTATCAAAGGTTACCTGGTCTTCTCCCCATTGGACCTTGAAGTTCCAATGTTAATCTAATGGGAAGACGACTTTTAGATCTACACGTGTGATTAAGCAGATGTTCCAGTGTTTTATTAGATAAACTCAGCTGTTTATTGAGCAGATATTTCGAGTTAAGATAACCGTATGCTTATAACTTTTTAAAATTGGCAATGCACTATACAAAATAAGAACACTAATAGTCATGAATGGATTACGGATCCACAGGAGATTTCATTTTCGTAACCTCATCTATGTCAAAAAGGATACAGGAGTGGAATGATTGTTATGCTCTGAATATACTTAAGTTATAAAATTGGCTTGGATGTGGTATGGTTGATATAATGGTTGTCTTTACTCAGTGAATGTCGTTTAGTTATTACGTTACGCTTTATATATTGGCTATTTAGTATTTAGAGTTAAAGAGTTGAATCTCTCTGTTAAGGGTTTTTTTTTATTTTCGACTGAATCATTTTATGTAAACTACTAATATTGGATAACCTCCATATGAGGAATATTTTGTTTTGGTTTTTTCCATTCTCTGCTTTTTTCTTTACGTAGATCGTAGGGAAACAATTACCGCCTGTTAATCCATAAAGACGGGGAGCTTTTCATGTAAATGATAGTGTGCGAAAACTAACAATATCAATCAGTTTTCTATTTCATTGACGAAACGACAAAAAAGACTAAAATCATGGAAAACATGGGAACATGGAGACATGGGAAACATAGGGGTGGAACGGGAGGAACGGTCACACTGGGGAGGAACGGTGAGCATGATGGTACGGGAGCATGTAGGGTAAGGGGGTGCGGGGGCATACGGGGCACTCTGGGGAGGCATGGGGATGCACTGGGGCATGTGGGGGTGGGGGTGTGGGGGCACAAGGAGCACTAGGGGTGTCGATATCAAAAGGGGTAGATGGCATGGGGTCACGGGGGCCTCAGGGGCACAGGGAGCATGGTTGGGCATGGGAGCACGGGGGCATGTGGCAGGGTGGAAAGGCACAATGGGCACTAGGGGCGTCGGTGGCACAAGGAACGGGGGGCAGATGGGCATTGGAGCACGGGGGAGGCTTGGGGAACACAGAGGGCGTGGGAACCATGGGGAATAAGGGTAGGCATGTGGGCACGAAGATTGTCGGGGGCACTGGGGTTAGGAGGGCGCACGGGGAGGAATGGTGGGCATGGGGGTACGGGGTCGGGGGCCTTGGGAATGTGGGCACAAGGGGTACTAGAATTTGTCGGTGGCACGGAAGGTGGCTGTTCATGGGGGGGGGGGGGCATTGGGGAGGAATGATGAACATAGCAAGGGGGTCATGGGGAAGAACTGCGAGCATGTGAGCACGAGAGAATGGGGGGCACAGGGGCATGAGCGGCAATGGGGTGCGTTGTTATGGGGGGTACTCGGGTCCTGGGTTCATTGGGGGTACAAGAAACACGGGTCAGGAGAGTTGAACGGGGTCACGGGGAGGCGTTGGCTCACGGCAAGTGTGAGTCAACGGGGGTATGAGGGTTCCAAGGTGAAGGAGTGTACAGTATTAATGGGCTTATGTTGTATTGAACTATTTTATTTACTTGAGTTACAAACTCATAATGAATATGATTAAGGTTAAAACTATTTTTACCGTGTTCGGTAGTATAATGGTTCAATAATTTTTCTTTTTTCCACAAAATAGACTGCTGTATTTTAATACAGGTGCAATTTCTTGGATAAATTACTAATTTGATTCCGCCAAAAAGTTTTGTCAAGATTAGGAAATATTTCATTAGAAAACCCAACGTGTAAATTCACACTGCATCTTGAGAAAAATACAGTAATTTTGCAAGAAGGTGATGGTGATAAATTGAAACTTTTTTTTGGAGACAACATCACCATTTTGATTTTTAGGGGCCTTTGCCCCTACAAGCCACTAGTCTATATAATAATTCTGTAAGCGAAATTTCTTGGGCAAAATTGTGAGCGTTTTGCAAATCGCAGGAAGATGGTAGGAGTTTCAAATTAAAGGTTTCGGTCCCATAAAGCGTATCCATAAAGTTACAAGGAAATGAGAAATAGTGAAACTTCCTCCTTAAGGATAGCATGGGGATTCGAAAAATGTCTTCTTTGTGTACATTGAAACATATATTTTGGTTTTATTTTAAAACGAGAGACAGATGATAAAATTTAGTAAAGAACTATTCATAGAAAAATGACGAAAATTAACCCTAGAGTGGTAATACTATAATAAGACGTTTTGTTGCTTTGAACTATTAAAAATTCTACTAGGAGAGTTAACCTTACTACTACATACTATTACAAATTGACTGCTGATTTTACTGTTGTTACTATCATTTAAATTGTAAAAAAAGAGCGTGTATGCAAATCATAAAATGCTTTCGGATCTTTGATAGAAATGCAATGGGCGATGAATTGTGGTTTGAGAAACACCTACATTATTTCCATTGTTTTGGTTTTATTTTAAGACGAAAAGTGTCAAATGATCATATTGAATGACGATGACACATTAATTGATACTTAAAGTGTATCAGTCAGTGAAGTTTTGGTATTCTGTTAGATGAATTTTCCGAGAAAACTTTTAGTCATTTCATAGATTGTAGGATTATAGAAGACGAGTTAAAATCAAAGACGTTTGTCCTACATATTAGAAGAAAATGCAGCAGGTAAAAAACTTTACAACAAAATGGGAAATCTATAAGAATGATTGTTTTCTGAAAGGTTCTCCTTAAAGATTCTCCATGTAGTGATTCTAAAAAATCTGCTTTGTTTACACAAAAACTAAGAGTTTTGATTAGGAGGGATGAATATTCACAGCAAGTGAAGATGCACTTTGAGGTGCTGTGTTTAAATTTTGTAACTAAAACAAAAAATAAATAAATAAATAAATAAAAAACTGACAGGAGCTAAAAAATCAATTTTTTATCATTGCCGCTTTTCTATGTTATATTAAAAAGCCGTCACAGCTCAATTGAGGGACTACGATTTCTTTCAAAACTTATTTTCCATAGATCGATATGAGTTTAACAACAGAAAAAATAGGACATTTACAAACGGTGACCTAATAGTTCAGGATTATTAAAATATTATATACCTCAAATAAAAATCAAATTTTCTGGAATCCTTCGTTGTGGAAGAAATGGAAATACGCTATGGTTCATGCTATTAACATTTTATGATTAGGGGCTTTTGCCCCTATGAGCCACTCACCCCCTCTCGCCCTGCAATGTTGCCATTTGCAGTTATGTTTACCATGTGTAATACGGTATAAAAATGTGTTTTATAATAAATTTGGCAACAATGTATTGACTCTCATCGGACTATTTTCGTGAATCTTACTAAAGTACGGTAATGTATATTTCAATAAATGATTGTGATTTTAAAGGGAAGCGCGGTATAGTGCTTTCCAACGCTTTATGGAAAAATTTCCAATGGTTGGAGGGTTGGAGGAAACATACAAACATCGAAAAAGGTAGAAAATTTGAGTTGTCGGAATGATTAAATTTGCCAAAAGTAAGTTATGTTGCCGGTATGAGCCGTCTTCTTCAATTAATTGTTTGTTTGTTTGATTTTTCCTGTGTAAACTCTATATAGAACGATAAACACATGTTGGTTAGGCATAAGTGGTTTGCTTATCACCCAGGTTGATAAACCAAGAGGGTAATCAGCACAGTGTGCTGGCGTTGGGGCTTTCAGGATGTGACATTATAGTTTAGTGATTCAGATATACGGGGGGCTCGTACGATTATTTAAACGAGCCCTTGAATCATATAGTTACTCGTAAAATATTAGATTTTTTATTTTTGTTTTCAATTAATTTACACAATGTAATTAAAAATAAATAGAGCAAAAATGAAGTTGAATATTTTAGACGAAAAGGTATGAAATTATAAAAACAGCATAGAGAAATCAACGATTTTCGTTAGTCTGAAAATTTTCAGGAGATATTCCAACATTTTCCCTACATTCTGCACATGTTTATGTGTTAAAGCTTGTGATGCTTCTGTTATGCATCCTCTTTAATCTTTAGGGCCTTTAGAGACCCTTTAGCGTAGTAAAATTTGTCGTTGACGCTCTCCCACAAAAATCGCATGGTCATGTCAGGTGGTTATCACAGCAAATGCGCACCAAGTGATCAGTGTCCCGGGCCAAAACGATCTATTGCACCAAAAACCAAATGTTTGAAACTATAGTAAGGGACAATGAAACACTCGTTTAAAGGTCAAGTCTTTCAATAAGCCATCTAATTTTTTCTCAATTAGCTATGTTAAGAAATACCAACTTTTTTTATTTTTTAAAGAATTTTTTATTTACTTGTAGGCTACGTACCGAGCTCGGCCAGTTGCTCCGGGAGCAGTTGGTAGTCCAGTTGACCCCCCGGTCCAACGTCGTCGTACCGCGACCTGAAGCTCCTCATCTTGTAGACGAGCCCGCGGCGACACACAGCGGCGCAGTCGGCCAGGTCCTCGGCCACCCGCGACGCCAGGTTGTGGACCAGGCGGCCCACCAGGAGCGCGTACTGGGTCATCCACGGACCAACCGTCACATCCTGGAGTGGCGGGAACGACTGGAACACATTAGTTTAGGAATGCACAGAATAGCTTCAACAAGGATAAGGCATCTACTAAATTATGCGAAAAAAGTATTATGAAAGTTTGAAGTAGAACTGAATCTTCCTTCGAAAATTATCGTTCAGCAGATAAATCGAGTTTCATCAATACACTGAAGCACCAACATTCATGCAGGGCGAGTGTTAAGTCCCTTCCTCTTATTTATTTTCTATACTGAATAGGCCTAAATATCTTGTTTTTTCATGGGTTTATTAACTCTCCACCTCCAATGAGGGACGGTCCACGAGGGGTAAGGCGAGATTCCTTAATGTAAGCATAGGTTCATATGTACATCAAATTAAAGGTCTTTGTTAGTAGAGTTCAATGCCGAAAACCGGACCGAGGATGGCCGAGTCAAAAATGGCAGGCGATCAAACTTTGCACTAAAATCATATTACTGAAAACAAAAACAAAAAAGTGCAATAACTCCCGATACACTTTACCTTTTGAGGTCAGGTTTGTGGAAATTGCTTGGAATACAAAGCCTTTTAAAATTATGTATCATATGAAGTAGGCCAATGCAGTTTCCCTGACGGCTTCTAATAGGGACGTCCCTAAAGGAAGTCTCGAGAAAAACTTGGCTTACCTCATATCATACACTATTTTAAAGGACTTTGCATTCTGAGCAGTTTGCTACCAACCCGACCTCAAAATGTCAAGTGTATCGGGAGTTATATCATCTTTTGTTTTAAGCAATATAATTAATTTTAATGCGAAGTTTGATCGCCTGCCATGTTTGACTCGGCCATCCTCGGTCCGGTTTTCGGCATTGTATTCTACTAACAAAGACCTTTAATTTGATGTACTATCAACCTATGCTAACTTTTAAGAATCTCGCCTTACTCCATGACTCCCCCATTGGAGATGGAGAGTCAATGTATTCATGAGAAACAAGATATTTGGGTCTCATATAGATGTGCGGAGTTTAAACATTCTATTTTATACCGAATGCAAAATAAATATGGGGAAGGGACTTAAAACACTCGCCCTGTATATGGCGATTTCACGCCATCGAAATCCTTTCATCCGTTCATACGAGTATTCGGACATTAATTTTTCTGTATGAGGATTTCCAGTAACAAATATAAACAAACGCCTTTTTAGTCTAATTATATTTTTTCTGGAGTGTATATTATTTAGCCTGATAATGATGGTATAAGTCATATCTTCCCTTTTTCTGAAGTTGCATGGGCTTTTTGGGAATCTTTCTGGAACTTGTCTCTTCGATATTAGCAAAAATTTATTCTAGAATGTAACCGGTGTGGAATTATGAGAAGCACTTATTGCGTTTAGGCAAAGATTTTTACATCTCTTCAACCCCGACAATAGTATCAGGTAACATTAAGGGTGTGCTCTACCTTGGCGTCAAAATCGTCGAGCGAGACTGTTAACTGCCGCTATACACGGAAACTCACATTTTGGAAAATATATGAAAGGTGATTTTAAATTTTGTTACTTTAATTTTTTTTTTCAGTGCGAAATCTATTGGTGGTCTAATAACGATGTTTTTGGAATTGCAGACCTTTCGCATCTCCCTTCTTGCATCGTTTTCTATAGACCTTTTACCAATCTTATTGCAGATTCTTGTTCTTAAGATTATATTGTACTCGTGTATCGTCTTATTTTTTCTTAAAAAATTGTTTTAATACGTTAAAACTTGATACAAAAACGCTTATTTCAACATTATTAGCAAGCACCCTGCTTAGTAATTTAAATTAATATCGAAAATTTGAGACGATAGCTTAGTACAAAATTATATTACGAAAAGAATGACACCAAAATATTTTAAATCGGTTTACAACTGGGGCGACAAACACGGAGATTCTAAACCCTTGCATCCGCGCGCGGCAGATGGGTAGGGGAAGGTGGGGCAAGACGGGGTACTTAAGCACTTAACATTTTTTTGTTGTGTTCTGACAACATCAATAAACATACTACATATTTCAATTAAAACTGCAGTATCTATAAAGTCAATAAAAAATGTGAACAAAAAAATAAAAAGTATTAACACTAATACAAAAATTTTCTAAAGGTTTACCAAGTACCCCATCTTACCCTATAGTGAGGGCAAGATGGGGTAGCTCAATACTATAAAAAGGAAAAGGGTTTAGTTGATAAATGAAAACTGATTTACCTTTTAAAAATATTCATTGTTTATACCTATAAATAGGCACTGTCTCAACACTAAATAATGTTATATTTACCTTAAAAATCAATCAAGCAAAATTATTGATAAGCTTAATCAAAGATTAACCCTGAGCTTACTCGAAAAACTGAATACAAATAAGAGTCTTGCTAATTTAACCGTTTTGGCAATAGGCCTACTGTTAAATAAATAATTTTTATACCAAATACCAAATTCGATAACATTTCAAATGAACACCATTTAAATTGTACACCCCATCTTGCCCTCCTTCTAAATACCCCGTCTTGCCCCAAGGACAATTTTTAGGTTAGATTGATTTAGCCTACTACTACAAGGATATATTCCTCTAGGTTATAGTATGCATTGATGTATTCTTAAAAAAGTACCTTACTCAATAATAATAATCAATAGTTCCAGAAAAAAAACAGGCGTCTTTTCTTTTCACGTTCAAGACTGACAGAAAATTAGATCGTCACATCATAAAAACACATTTAAATCCATATTCTCGGAACGGTCTAAATGGCTGGTAGCACTGTCAGACATTCACATGGCAACAGGTTATTAGTTAAACTATTTGCGATATACTGTTGCCGGAGCAAAAAAATGTAAAACCCCGTCTTGCCCTCAACCAGGTCTTGCCCCGCTCTCCCCGAGCGCACCCTTAAGATGGATCTTATGGTGATAATGTCCAAGACAAACAATTGTAAAAACAGCTAACAACTGTCAATTAGATACAAGCTGTCAATTAGATACGAGCTGTATCAAGATATAGTTAGTGTTTTGGTACAGGTAACGTGGAATATCTTAAGACCATGTCACACTATGCTACTTTACTAGCAGCTAGCGAAGTAGCAGCTACTAAGTAGCCAGTGTGACATAGGCAGTAGTAGCAGCTACTAAGTTTTAAGTAGCTGTTATTTCAGTAGCTGCTACTAGGTAGCTGCTATTAAGTAGCCAAGTGTGACACAGCCTTTAGACTATGACAAACTTCACTACTGCATTGAAATTGGTAGCATGTGGGACTAAAACAGTCTGCAACTTCGTCACGTTACTTCAATTGTTTCAGCTGTAAACGGCCATCACAGGCCAAGATATTCCGTGTTATCTAACTAAAGTCTCGGCTACGGAATAAGGCGGGTGGAATGATTTTGCAAAGTTGCCACAGTAGTGTCAAATTGTTGGTGCTGGCTCAGTTCAAGGTCACCTGAGGGATGACGTCATCGAGGTCAATGACCTCACCGATGACGTCATCGATGACGCCATCGATTGCGTCATCGATGACGTCATCACCAATGACGTCATTTCGATGACGTCACACCCATGACGTCACAGAAATGACGTGCTGATGACGTCATCACCCCTTACGTCATCAAAATGACGTCACCGACGCCACTAAGGTCAAGGTCACGCCGAAACTTAAAATTTTTTGGCACTTTTGCCGTTTCTCGCACTACGCTCCGAGTTTCAGTCAGAGTCCCCGTGACCTTGACCGCTTGGAGCGAATTTTCGACGAGAAACGGCAAAAGTGCCAAGTTAAACTCGAGTTTCTGACATGACTCAGCCTAAATGGGCAATCGGTTATCCCTCAGGTGACCTTGAACCAGCACAACACCAACAATTTCATATTACTGTGACCTTGAAAACCTAACAACGGAGCGCCGATACTGATGCGCACCCCACGACAGCCACCGAGTGACTGACTGTCAGGCTCCGTGTACTCTAGGTATATGGGGAAGTGGAGGGGGAAATCTCAAGGTCATCCAAATGGAGTTTTAAAAAAGTTGAAGAGTAGAAAGACTACTCTTGTGCTTCCTGGGCGACTTCATCAATTTCCAACGGATCTGTAAGCCAATCCGATCTGTAGCGGCAGGAGTCCAGAAAACAGGTGCACCACCCATCAGGTTGTCCGTAGCACTTCCGACAATTGGTAAGATTGGAGAAGTGAAATTTAATACACCGCTGCGGACAACAAGTATAAAAGTATTTGGATTTGTAGATTTTGAAAGTTTGTAGTACCGGTGGTGGCAGCTGTTGGTTCTTGCATCTACACCTGCAACATCCGAAGCATTCACATTGCCGGTAGGCCAGCCCATCCACTTGCCACTTTGGTAAGAGGAAACACTTATCCTCACAGCAATAGGTTGTCCCCGTCTCTTCCTCCCAACGCTTCTTTGCACAATATGTGACGCCTTGTATTTCCAAACACCTATGCTCGCAACATGAGATGCGCTTACTTTCCATAGTTGATGTTGCTTTGACGAGGGAGCACGATGAAGTGATGCTGTGGTCAGTGGGAATGGGGTTTATATAAACTAAGGTGAGTGGAGGGGGAAAGGTCAAGGTCATTTAAATGGAGTTTTAAAAAAAGTCAAAGAGTAGAAAGACTCCTCTTGTGTGTCTATAGCGATTTCATTGATAGTGAGTGCTTCTGTATGCCAAGTTGATCTGTACTGACAGGCTCCTAAATAATGTTTGCAAAAACCTGCAAAATGATTGTTGCACAATTTGCAGCCAGTTAGCTGTTTTAGTGTGAATTCAATGCAACGTTCAGGGCAACAAGTGTACTTATGCCCTCTCATCTGGTACACATGGAATGTCTTCAACTCTGGTTTCGGCTTCTTCCAAGACTTGCACTTACACATGCATTGACCAAAAGCTTCACATTTTCTACACGCCAGGCCATCCGCAACATCAATGTCATTTGGCCATGAAAAACATTTCTGTTCGCAACAGTAGTTGAGTTGACTCTCCATGTTGCTGTGGTGAAGGTGCGCGATGAAATGATGCCGCAGTCATTGAGAGTGCACCTTAAATAAACTCAGTGGAGGGGGAAAGGTCAAGGCCATCCAAACGGAGTTTTAAAAAAGATAACTAGTCGTCCTCCTCCTCCTCGTCCGTTGTACTTAGAGAGCTGTCAGACGAAGAGCCCCGTGCAGGTGCTCCCCAGATGAAAAACAAATCAATTTTAAAACGAAGACCAGGATCTTGCATCATCAATTCCTTTAATTTGTCACATACTAAGTCGACCTTGTGTAAGGTGTCAACAACAAGCTTCCAAATTGTTGGCTCAATATAGCTTGTAGTAGAGTCTGCCTCGCTGATAACCACATCCTCCGGCCGTATTGGAGTGTAAAGATGTGTAAAGTTCTTCGGCTGTAGCTGAGGCTCAGGCTGGCTGGAAGTGGAAGGTTGAGTGTGGACCCCTGTCGCATCGAAATCCATAGTCATTCTACATTCAATGTTGGGGTTTTCGTTTAATACATACACCAATTTCTCATGCAACATATCCACTTCTGCCGAGTCTTGCAGATGAACATTCCAGGAAAACGGCCATTCTTCATCCGTAGTGGAGTCAACTCGAGAAAGAGTGCTGTCCGCCATGATAGCTAAGCAAGGAATGATGTGAGCTACTGACTGTGGTAACAGTATTGAAAAGTAGAGGGGGTAAACCAAAAGTATGTGGAGGGGGTATTTTCAAGGTCATTTAATTTGGGTTTTTAAAAAAGGAAATAGTGGAGGGGGAATTCTCAAGGTCATCCAATTTGGGTTTTAAAAAAAAGGAATGAAGGTTACTCCTCTTCAGCCTCGTTGTCCCCCACATCCTCATTAGCCTCATCTTCATCAACGTCAGACTCGCCGTAAGGGTAGATCGGGGACATCGGCGAATATTGTGGAGATTGTTGACCGTTGTTATCGTCCCCTTGCATTCTAACTTGGGACCAATCATAATTTAAATTCATTTGTATTATGATCCCAGGGTTGTCCCGCAGTATTTCCTTCATCCGTTCGCAAATCGTTTCCAAATAGTGTACACTATCGATCGACAGTGTCCAACCCGTACTTGTACCGACATCAGTAGTGGAGTCAGCTTGGCTGATGGTGTTGTTGTCTGCCATGGTTGCTTGTCGGACAAGGAATGACGGTTGATGTGATGCTCATGCAGGAACATGGTGAAGTGGTGGGGGGTGTGGTGGAGTAGTGGGGGAATTTTCAAGGTCATCCAAACGGAGTTTTAAAAAAAAGGAAAACCTACAAAGTAACATTGAAACTTTCCAATTGATGGTGGCGAGCGTTTTCTTCTGCAACCTTGCCGACACATGTGACTATGCCATACAGTATGAAAAGTACAACCATAATAAGGCCGAACAATAAAAGATAGCCGTTGACTATCATGATATTTTCTGAGTGTATCTGCTTTCTTCGTATCGCCCTCTCCTGCATCCTCTTCTCCAACTCGTGGACGAAGTCACAGCAAACGTGAGGACATGTTTTATCCGTTGGTAGGTTTGCCATTGTTGATGTTGTCGGTTTGGCTGTTGAAGATGGAATGAGGTTTCCAATTGTGATGTGACATGTACATTAATAGTCAGGTGGTGGGGGTAGTAAGGCAGTGGAGGGGGAAGTTTCAAGGTCATTCAAACCGTGTTTTAAAAAAACCTATCTTGTTACTGAGCTCATATGTCAGTAATAAGATAGGTGCTTTTGCTCATTTACTTCTTTAATATAATGAAAAAATAAACATATTCTACAATGGTTAGAACAAGAAATACAACTGCTAGTCAGCTGAAGTAATCTAAGTTGTCCGGCTCGGTCTTCATGGACGTCGGTGAGGAAGCTGTCGAGGAGTGTCCAGGCTCTTCCTTTGACTGTCGGGTGTTCCGTATATTGCAAGCGTAAACTTGCACGTTTATACGGTAGCCTCGTGCCACCATCAGCTGCAACTCCTTGTACAAGTCGTTTAGCTCCTGCTGAGTCTTGATGCTCACCTCCTCGTAACTTGCGCAACTGACGTTCAGAGACATCCTGATGTTGCTAGGTTGGCTGCTGGAGTAGAAATGAAGCCGAGGCACAGCGTTTGGAGGTACATGAAAAAGTGGTGGGGGTAATGGTGGTGGGGGTATGGAAGATCCAATTAAACACTTCTAAACTTTTTCCATCGATACAATGGGATGGAGCAAATAGCACAGGTTTCCTTGTAGTTTTCAAATCTAAACATCGGTGCTAGAAATCCGAACTGTTTTCTACCACCTTCCTGTACGAACTGTCGAAGGTCTCTGACGGCAGCATCGCCACAAGGCCTACAAAACTTTTCCCCGTCTTGGAACCTATACCAGGAGTATCCCGAATACCCTCTATTATCTTTCTTGTACTCTTCGATATCCTGCTTTACTGTTATAGGGATATTATCTTGTAAAGCCGTCTGGAATAAAGATGTGTCAGTTATAACTCGTTGTAAGCAAAGCTCGTACAAGGTGCTCATCGTTTGCTAGTTGGCAACAGACTGATCGTGTTTCGCATCCAAAAAGGTTTGAATCCTAGTGTGGTAGTGGGGGTAATTACGGTAGTGGGGGTAATTGTGAAATGCAAAGGTCAAAGGTCAAGGTCACCCGCGAAGTTTAAAAAAAATGCAACATATCAATACGTGACAAACTTCACATATTGATATGTTGCATTTTTTGTTTTCTTATTTTTTTTGTCTTTTATGATTTATTTATAAAACATTACAATAACATATGTACAACATTAAAACTTAAATCTAACACTGCTGCTTGTCGGCAATGTGGATGGTCAACTCTGTAGAGTTGCTACCTGTGCAGCCATGGGACACCAGGTATAGACAGCCGGGTTGAATAGAGCGAAGGTCCTCGTTTTGTAGAAGATGGACGAATCTCTTGGGCAGGTACACCTGGAACTTGGGCTCATCCCCCGGAGGTAAACGGTGCCTCGCTGAGACTGCAGCAGATGGCCTCCCCAACTGTAGTCTCCATCTTCTTCATAGCATGGATTATGTAGTGCTTCTCGTCTTTTAGTTCCGAGCACTTCTTTACAGGTAATATTGTTGACTTGGAGTGAGCATTGAACTGCTCGACCAAAGTCTGAAGGAACTGGTGAGATGCCATGGTCAGGTTACAGATCGTCTTCTTGCTCGGAGATGTTGTCGTCTCGGAATCTCGAGTAATACTCATGCCAGGTCCCGGTCTGCTCCTCACTTATATACTCTCCGTTACCCCCACCACTCCCCACTTCCCCACTTTGAAGGTAAGAGGCGAGTTTATAGGCATTTTTCAAAGCGCAATGTCTATCTTTATCATGTTCTGGGCTTTTTGTACAAATACATATTGTTTCCAGCATGTATTGATAATTCTTATCCAATTCCACATCACTAACCGGAACATGAGTAAATCCTTCGATCCATCTTTTCTTTTCCAGCCCCTTTGTGTAAATATTGGTAAACTTGTCTGAAAAATGATGCATAATGGGATACAAGTCCGTGTAACTTGTAAAACCATCATACCAATCGATATGATGGAAGTGTTTTGAAATCCATCTGTTGGTAGTAGCGGCTTTACTAGTTAAAGATGAATAAGAACATGGTGGTTTAAATAAAAACGAATAAGGAACACTTGTATTCATGTCCAAAAACACAAGTTCTTTTATAATGAATCTATCATCATTACCACGAAACGCTTGAAACTCAATAATACCAGGCTTGGACTTTACTTGTTCTTCTTCTCCCTTGTCCATTTTGAAGGCCACACGTCTGCTCATTACGAAGTCAGGAGGTCAACTGATTTCCACACCACGGTAGGTACTACTTTTATACCAGGCCGTACAGTTGTTGGCGCGTTGGTGTATATTTAACGTGGGCACCGTCCCCAATAGGCCTAACCCCACAAAAAGTTGGTTATTGTTTTAAAAACTAACCATTGTCATTTAAGTTTCCATCTTTATATTTTCCTTGTTTTCGTTTTCATCACTAACACTTGATTCTTCTCCTCCATCTTCCTCTTCTTCCTGTTTTACTGATTTCTTATGTAGTTGAGCGTACTTTTCCAATTGTCTCCACATTTGTACTTCATGAGGAACTCTATTAAATATAGAAGTATCCACAGGTCCGTATATTATAGGTGCGTCCGGTTGTTTGTCCAAAGTGTCTTCCAGATAATCTTTAATAATCGAACTTGAAAACACCAGTTGTCTCAAGTATCTTGTTATAGGTTCAGTAGCACAAGTTAAAATGAAAAACTCCTCTCGATTAAGTTGAATTTTGTTATCATGTCTTGTTGTGTCTCTAAACCGCAGCTGATGATCACCACGTTGTTTAATAATATCGATTTCCACATTTGAATCCAAAAGTCCTACTCTTGTCTTTCTTCCAAACATGTTACTACTTAAATAGCATTCTAGCAGATGCAAGTGTTTCATAAACGATTCCCAAGCACTGTCCGTAAACAAAATCATTTTGGGTCCGTGAGTTAAAATTACAGTAGGGGAATAATCTGTCGATTTCATAACACCGATTAAAACACTTTTGTCCAAACTGGAAGAGATTGGGTAAAATATTCGCAAAAATACCTCACTCAATATGTTTGGAGAAATATTATCTTCAATATCCCTTTTTCTCTTTTGTATAGTCTTTCTTCTTTTACCTTTTTCTTCAACATTATTACTGGCGTGATGTTGTCCGCAAACGTTTTGTTCACCTCCTTCCTGGTGACCTTGAGGATCTAAAAACTCAGATATCTCCTTCTCAATATCTACCACATTTTCAGGTGTACCACTAGGAGAAGCCATATTGAACGATGCTACCCATACAACAGTAGGCAACAAACTGATGAGGAGCGGCCTGTACGCTCTGCTTTTATACTCGCGGAATGAAACAAAACCGGTTTTTACAGTACATTCTTAACAATTCCAGTTAAAGGTGTGTATGTTACAATTTTATCATGTAGAATTAAACAGTATGCAGTTGTATTAGCAGGTATAGCCGCGTTGAATTCCATTTCTATTTTTATATCCACACTTGATGATTTTACTGATTCATTTTGTTTAGAACAATCAATTACAACTATTGGGTAGGCATCGAAATATTTTGAAGGTGATAATAAAGGTGTATTTGCTTTACCGTAATATGAACTTTGGAATCTTGCGTACATATCGTACAATATACTGTATTTCTTCTTAGTGAATGACACATTTAAATTGTCGTATGGAAAGAATTGTGAATTTAAATAAACTTTTATATTTTTCAAGTCACAATGATCAAATTGTCCTGCATGTTTAGTGATGTCGTCTCTTCTACCTGTTTGTAAACCAAATATAATATACCTGGCTCGTTCTACATAATTTGATGTTTTAACAGTCCAAGTGTGTCGATCCGTAGTAGGTAAACTGGGATGCTCATGGAATTCCCAACTTCTAAATGGAATAACAATATCACGATCGGCTTTTAATTTTCTTAAAAGTAGCATTCTATGCTCGTCAGCTAATTTAACATGTGGAACTCTCCATACAATTTTGTCTAATTTTAATTTCCATTCTAAAGTCGCATCAGTCGTATTATCTGCAGCTTTAATAATGTCTTTATCGTTAGAAGACCTCAACAAAACTAATTCTTGTTTAACGTTTAATATTATTTTCCTATAATCCTCAGCAAAACCAAGCAACAAACGTAATGGAATATGAAAATCAAAATATCCATCTGAATTTGGAGTGATCGTGTCAATTGTAGGTAATACCCTTCCGGCAGGTTTAAGTAAATTGGTTTCATTGGGTGTTATAGATGTTAGTCCTTTTAAAGTCGTTGTAATACCTACTTTTTTAGTAGAATCAACTGTTACACCTGATATTTCATATCTAATTTCATCAAACAGGAAAGCCATAGGATTATTTATAAATGGAACTGTTGTACCAGCAGTAGTACCGTCCTTTTTAGTAACTTTCCCTTCAATATACAAGTAACTTTCACATGGTAGTGTGTAAATGTCTTGATGTTGTATGGGAATACGAATTTCATCGTTATTGTTTAATTTCGATGAAGTGTAAGGGTTGTGGGTGTGATATTCTTTTTCCCATAGGGTTTCGTCGAATGTTGGACCCTGCGCTATATCCAGTATATCCATAATCGGTTAATTTTAATCCAACTCTCTCTAAGAAACGAATGTTCTCGCGTGTTAACTCCTCCACAGCTGAAGAGCTACTAATGCGGTTTCCCGTAGGTTGTTCGCTTTTAAATGTTAAACCCATGGTTTTGTATTAAAGTGTCGATTTTAAATGTAATCTAATCGTAATAGGCTCTTCTCTGAAGTCTACCAAGTTACCGTCTTGATCCAATACGCTCAACACGATGTCTGAAATGAAAGTGGTGTTCAACGGTAGATATACCAGGTTTTGTGGCTTTTCAACAATTTTAAATCCAGGTGGTACACTTGGGTAAAATGTATGTATGATATGAGTGTTAGCCCCATCCCTGTAAGCTCCTTGTATAATGTTACAAGTTATGTCTATACTATTGACTTTTAATATTGTTACTGTTTTCTTACCGGAATGTGTTACATCTGGTTCTAAAACAGGCTCATCGTTGGAAAATCCTAATAAATCACCAATTGAGTTTGGTTGAGTAAAATCTATATAATATTTGGAAGTAATTTCAGCTTTCATCGTATTATTATTACCTTTTAATGTTATATTGTCTTTTCCCATTTTAGTTTGCAAAAATTCATTTATATGATCAATTTCATAAGAACCTGTGGGTAACCTGCACTCTTGTAAGTCTGTAAATTTCCCACTGGCATCTTTTCCCTTATAATAATGCAATACGTTATTTTTACCTTCCGTAACATTGGGAATAGAGTTGTAAGTTGTAAAATCCAATAGTGCCGCCTCCCAAAACCTTCCTTTTTGCAAGCGTAACGCTGGAAAAAGGATACTTCGTAAAGTGGACGATTTTCCTGTTAATGATACCGTATAGGAAGACATCTCAATAGTGACTGATACTTTTAGCTAGAAATTCCAAACATAAATGGCCGCATATTGAAGTATTATCAGGTTGTTCTCTTTTATAGTTATAATATATGTTTTTAGCAGATTTAAAGTAATTTTGAAGTTCTTTTGGTGGTGGCAAATTACCGAAACTATCAAAATAATATACATTGTTATTTAGTTTCTTATAACAAACCCAATGGGTGCCAGGCCCTTCAGTATTATCCAAATTTTCAATTCCAGTCTCATTTTGCCACATTTTCTTTGGTAAACTGTCTTTCATAAACACACCGCGGAAAAATGGTATTTTTAAACAAGAAATATATTTAAATAATTCAATATTGGTTAATGCTTTATGTGGTATGACCAATTGATTTTTTTCATTTAATATGCACGATAAGGTCTTAGGTAAAGACCTGCCCCGTTTTTTACCATTGACCACACGGTGGGCTTCTTCCTGCCTTTTCTGCTAGATCGTCGTCTTCTTATATTTCCTCCATGTTTTCTTGTGGTTGACTTCCTTTTTACCCTTCTTCTCCTCCTTTTTCCACCTCCTACTGCTGTTTTAGCCTTCATACCTGCTGTTACTGCTAAAGCTGCTGCTTTTTCTGCTATGCTAGCGTCACTTGATTTTACTCGTTGCCAAGCTATGTCCGCAAGCTTTCTGTCTGCTACCGATCTATTTTTTGAATCGGCAAACGTGGAATATGCGATATCGTGTTCTTTACAAGCCTGATCTAACTTGTTTATGCCTGGATCACCTCTTTCCAGTCGTTTTTTCAATTTAGTTCCTGGTCCGCAATACTGATAACCTCCCGGTATATGAAATTCGTATGGTAAAGCGTCTATTGCTCTATTTACGATAGATCCTACTGGAATACGGTTTAAAGCTTTACTTAACAGAGAAACCGCTGTGGACGTGATACCGCCTCCTTTCCGTATAGTGTCTCGATATGGACTGGTGTAATGAAATGCCATGATTGTCTTTTATATTCGAAAAGCGTATCCTATGTGTTACCTCTATGACAGGTTGCACATAAATGAAGTCATTTATTGAGTTATTTAATTAAATATCAATATCACCCCAATCTGATGATCTAAACTTTTGCATTTTAGGGTTAATAAAGTATTTATTATAAATTTCTCGTTTAATATATTCACCTCTCATGGATTCATCATAAGTATTATGACCCGATTTTCCTTGAAGAATATCTGGTGTAAAATGATTGTGTAAATCAAATATCGCATTACCTAAAACTTTTACAAGAAAATTAACAGTGACAGCATTATCTACATGTTCAGGGTCTTTAAGGTTTGTTATACGTTTATTATTACAATTATACACTTTACTATCCTTTAATGATGTTGTAATGGTCTGTCCTACAGTTGCAGCATCATTTGCTTCTCTTCCTTCTTTCAAGTGTTTTATCACTTTATCATTACATGTAAAATATACAAAGTAATGATTTGGATCTAAATGTACGGTTTGTGATAAAGCAGCTGCATCATGATCCTCATAACCCCATCCCATATTTGATAACTTTTTATCCATGCAATCCCAAGCATTATTTTTGTATGTTAATAAATTAAATTTTTCATTACCTTGAACGAATTCATCCCCTTGCTTCGATACTACTTGATTTTGTTTTACAAAAGAGGTTGTTTCTTGTTTTAAGGTTTCCATCATTTGACCCACTGTTGCACCATCTGATGGCGCCGAACCATCTTTAACATTTGCTAAACAATTACCAAAACAATCTATAACCCCTACATCACGTATGATACAATGATCTTTTATATATTTGAGGTTTACAGCATCATTTTCATTTTTTGGATAACCTATATCGTTAATAACAAATTTATAAAAAGAAAATCCATCTGTTGTCTTTTCAGGTATCAAGGAATGTAAATAGCGTCTATTTACGCTGTCTTTTGCATCTTTAGGGTCATCTACGTTGGATATACGTTTATTGTTAGCACTATACGTTTTCCCATTGAATTTTAACGTATTTTTTAATTCAGATGACAAATAACCTTTGTTTATTGCATCACCGTTTTGATTTGGTTTACCAACGTTGATGATTCTATGATCTTCTGCGTCATATGTGTTATTTTGTAGTCTTAATGTTGGCGATATCTTTTCCTTTAATATTTTTAAATTTATTGCATCGTTTTCATCCGTAGGATCTTTTATGTTTTTTAACCTTTTATTACTCATATCATAATCTCCATCAGGTGTTTGTGGTAAACCAGCACTTCTTTTTAAACTATTCGCATAATATAACCCATCCGAGGAGTAACGTCCGAACTTGTCGACACTCATGGTGCAACTGAATAGTATTCTAGGGAGTAACGCATCTTTATGAGATTACCCCACGGTTTCGGAGTTCATCCACTAAAGCCACCCATTCGTTTTCCAATCCAGTATGACCCGCTTCTTTAGCTTCATGTATTAGTTTCATTCTATCCACCAATTTATTGATATTATTGTAATAAATCACATTTGTGTTATATAGTTTCTTCATTAAACCTGTACCTGTAACAGATTTGTTTCTTTTTCTTGGTTCTGGAGCACTTATATCCAAAGTGGATGACACAAACCTTCGTTTTACAGGTTTTCTTGGTATTATTGGCATTGGTTGTCTTCTCGTTGTTGGTATTAACTTGGATACAAATTCTCTATATTTTAAAGACTTTGATCTAAAAACAGGTTGGTCAGCTGAATACTTCCTCCTGTATGCATTAGTTTGTTCCAAAATCTTTTTATATGCTTCCATGTCTTTTTCTTTAACTAACAATTCTAAAGGCTTATTTTCAAATAATAATTCAAATAATCCCCTTGTGCCCTTATACCTTTGATCACCAACAATAATATTATCATGTTCATCAATGTTTACCGGGCTATTACCAACCATTAAACCGTCTTCTGTTAATCTTACTCCATAACTATGGTAGTTTTTATTAGGATTTGTTCCAGCTAACATTTTTATCATGTATTTCCTTCCTAAAGGTCCTTTGTTATGAATGTTTTCACCCAACAAGCTTATGTTTGACGGACCTTCCCTTGTTTCTTCTTCTTTTTCCTCTTCACTAGCAGTTGATACAACTTCATGTCCTCTTTTGGCTTTTACTTCATATAATTCTCTTATTCCACTATAGTCCGGTGATTCTAGCTCTCTTTCGGGTTCTCCACCGGTAAAACCACTATATGTAGAGGATTCCGGGTCTTCATCACTAAAATCTTCTGATTTTACATTTTCTCTTTCAAACTTCGTAATAGGTCCAATCGCATCTCCTTCCAATACAGGTTTAGCAAATTTTTTGTTTAATTGTTTCAAGGGTTCAGTAATAGGTTTAAATGTAGATTCAAGGAATTTCTCCCTCTCGCTAATACCTAGTTTCAATGCTCTGTTTTTAGCCCGAATAGAATCACTAAGTGATTTTATTTCTTTTACTAATTTTTCTTGGTTAACCATGTTTGTAGCAAGACGTGTTGTACAACAATGAATGTTTTATACCACGTTCAATGTATTAATATAAATTTATCAAATCCTATCCTGTATCGACCATTGTTTAGCGGTTGTTCCTTCATAATTGTTAGGAACCCATACTTTTCAGCCCAAGCCTTTCCACATAACTCTTTAAATCGTTCAAATGTCATATCCGCATTTACATGATCAAAATATATATGTTTTAGGTTGGTTTCGTCCTGTTTAAATACAATTAACATGTTTGCATTGTCTCTAATGAGTTGTTTTGGTATTTTGCTGTAAGTTTGACCAATATAAATGCTATCTATGTTGTTATGTCGACCCATAGCGAAGTAATTTCTTATTGTGTTTTGGTTTTCACAAGATACATCGTCGAATATGAACACGGAGAATGGTTTAGCTTCTTGTGGTTGCATGACACTCTCGCTTGCATTAAACTTTAAATATTTAACTTCAGGCACATTAGTCAGTATCTTTTCCAATAATTGATACTTTGGTTGTTGTAGTGATTTTGAAAATACATATAGATTGTTAAAACGTAATCCTTTAGGGTTTGTAATCAAATTGAATACTACATTAGTTTTTCCACAGTTGGAAGGTCCGGTAACCAGACAACGAACGGTGTTTGGTAACAAATTGCCATGTTTCCCACTATTGAATTCTGAATTATCCACTGTGAGTTCATCTATATTATTAATAGTAAAACTCTCTTTTTGTGGTACTATCTCCATCCTTTGTAATGGTTCAACCTAAAATGATTCCCTATCGTTATATCAAATCCTTTTTAGGTATCCAAGAATCTTCCGTCTTATTAAATCCTAACCATCGTACTTTGACCTTATCTTTTTTCCGTTGCAACACCTTTTCAACTAAATATACATCGCCTACTGTTGATTTTAACATTTCATGTCCATAAAACCCTCCTTCAAGCAATTGTCCTTTATTATCTTTTAAAATATATGTCTCAGGTACTGTAGGTTGTACTTTGAATACAGTAAAAACCTCATTGGTCCAATTTGGCAGATATCTTTTACTGAATACACCTTTATATTTACTTATTCGCACTTTATCGCCCACATTAAATTTTTTAGGCTTTAGTTTTTCAACTCTTGGTTTAGTATTCATTTTTATACGTTTTAATACAAGGTTTTCATTTTTACTAGTTACTTGGTTTGGTTTCATCCCGATAGTCCTATGAAATTTGTTATTGTAATCGTTTATAAGTTTTGGTAACATATCAATCCATATGTGCGATCCTCTGTTGGAAAACATTTTATACATTGCACTTTTTAAAGTTCTGTTGAATCTTTCGATTATTGAGGCTTTTACCTCTGAATTGGTTGAGTAATGGTTTATATTGTGTTTTTTCATTAAATTTGCAAATTCCTTATTAAAATATTCTTTTCCATCATCTGTTTGTAAATGTTTAATAGTATGTTTGTCTCTTTGTATAGCTGTTTCCATTGCTTTTGTAACACTTTTGCCACTTTTATCTTTTAGTGGTAAAGCATCTGCCATTTTTGAAAAACAGTTAATAACAGTCAATATGTATTTATATCCTTTGTTTTGTTTGCTATAAGGAATCATTTCGATTAAATCCGCTTGATATAAATCATTAATTCCTTTTATCACCGCATTTCTTCGTGGAAACTTTCTTCTTGCAGGTTTATGAAGTTCGTTGACAATTTGTTGCTTCAAGTCCTTCATATTGCAGGTTTCAATGTTTGTTGTATCACATGTATAATCACAATGAATGTTGTTTTAAATATTCACATCATTTATATGGGTCAAGGTCATCCAAACTTGTGTAAAAAAATGGGGAACACGGCGTTTGACTTGCTGTGTTCCCCATTTTTTTACGGAAGGAAAAAGGAATAAGGTCGAAGTTGTAGAAGGACGAAGAATAGGTTACTAGTTGATAGGGTTTAGAGAGTAGTGGCCAAAAGGAAGAGTGTGGATTTTGTCGGGCATAATGTGTCTTTTATCATCCCGAGCTGACAGCGCTTTTTTAATTTCGGTGACACTGTAGACTTGATGCTTGAAGCTTCGGATATTGTTAAATGTTGCTGATATTGTAGTATCTTCAAACAAACAAGTCTTGTAGTGGTCAAATGTCACGTGTTTTTTCAAATAAGATGTCTTCACTCCTTTTGCTTTCTTGACTGTCGGTGTGTTGTTCTCGTGGTACATCTTAAATGAATACAATTTCGCCATCAGCGCCACTATTTCTTCTAAAGGCATTCCATTTGCTTCATCTTTGAATTTTCCAATTACTTTTTTATTTTTTTCATTAAAATTTGGATGGTTTTTTGGATAGTCAGAAAAGTCGAAATCTTCTTTGTATGGAAAAGTCCTTAGGTCTTCATACATGTCCAAAGTCTTTATCCAGTAGATAAACGCGTCCGTATCCATGTATGCGACTCCAATGTTTTCCCTTCCGTAATGTTTAACCATTTTGTTATAATGGAAATCATACATCAGGGGTTTACTTATGTCCAAAATCGACATACCTATGTATAACGGACGGTCCATGACTATTGTTGTTTTCTTCATACTGACAGCGACTAGATTTTCGTTTATAATCATGGATGTTCCAAAATTTGGTTTTTGCACTAATTTTTCCAATTTCCTAGGATCACTCACTAATTTTACATTTTTGTGTTTTCTTTTGTTCTCCAAGGTTTTTCCAAAGATGGCGTTGTTCATTAATTTATAGAAGTCCTTTTCAAATGCTGTTGTCGCTGCAGCTCTTCTTGTAGTGTTGGAATCAATATATGGTTTCAACCAACAAGACTGGGTGAATTCAATTGCTCTATGAATTCTCACTATACGTAGACCCAATTCAAGAGCCTGTTGAACTACCCAGTAGTGAGCCACATACCGATCTTTAATCTCCAAGGTCATCATCAATTTTGGCCATCTCCCTGTCGGTGAAACTTCAGTCTTGGCTAGGAGAGGCAAGTCGTAGTGATGGTCATGAAGGTGCTCCGGGTATTCAAAATCACAGTCCAAAATATAGCCTTTTGGACCATCCTTTGGAATCTGTGAGATGTCTCCGATGGTGGCCGGGTCGATCCATTTGAAGTCAGCGTAGGGAAGCGGATTTGACATTGCCCAACCATAAAGGTTGTTTGCGTCAAAGTAGCCAAGGTAGACCGATGGTTGTTGCTCGTCGAAGCCGGGGATGTACTTGTTGTTGGCTTTGACATGACGTGTTACAGCTTGTGTCAAACCACCCCGTACACCAGATTCCATCATGAGCACCATATCAATATCAGTTAGAAGTTCCAGTCGACAGTTGGTTGACTTTAGCATAGCAGGACGACGCCCACGAGGAGGAAGACTCACTTCTGAAGAAGATGAAAGCTCTTTTGAAGGAGATGGCCAAGGCCCTCTTAATTCAAAAGAACGTGAACAAGGCGATAAAAGAGGGGATCCCGAAACTCGAAGATGCTCTAGAAGAAATCGAGGAATGCCGGAAAATCAGGCTAAAGGCAGTGAAGCAGGAGCGCGATGTCACGAACCGAGTCATCTCTGCTTCGCCTCAAGCTCACCTGGCTGAGTCCCAGACTCAAGCCAGAAAGCGAAAGAAGAGGCAGAGCGGTTCTTCGCCGCCTGGAAGCCCTGAGCTTGTCGAGGTGGACTCGGTGCCGAGACCGGTTTTTGTCACTGCGGCATCGCAGACATCTCCTGTCCAGGCTACTGAATCCGCCCCGGGCGCTGCCGTGATTCCAGCGGCTACTCCTGCAGAGTTTCCTGCTCCGGCGGCTAATCCTGCCTTGGCAGCAAACTCTGCCTCAACACCTTTGGGGGCTGGAAGACGCGCCTGTCTAAGAAAGAAAGGAGGAGGCAGAAGCAAGCGGAGGCGGCTTCGAAAAGTGCGTCGAGGGTTGGAGCGGACGCAAGTCTCGAAACCGGTTGGGGAGGCCTCTGGCAAGTCTGTCAGAAAGCCTAAACAACCCAGGCCTAAGAAGCCCAGGACAGAGGCAATCTTGATCAAGCCTTTAGGGGGGCGATCTTTTGCCGATGTTCTGGTCAGATTAGATCGCAGGCCAAACCGGAGGAGACCGACACCGTTATCAAGTCTATTCGGCGAACCCAGAACGGGGATGTCCTCCTCGAACTGGGGAAGTCGAGTGACAAGATCGGTTTTGCCGCTTCCCTCAAGACTGCACTTGGGGACAAAGGCTCAATCAAGGCCCTAGAACCGAAGTGTTCGGTCGAGATTCGGGACCTTGATGCCCTCTCCACCGAAGAGGAGGTGACCCGTGCGATCCAGGTGGCACTCCGGAGATACCAGCTGATGGAGTGAGGGTATGGCTAACAAAGCCCAACCGAAGTCAACTCCGGATGGCTGTTGCTGAAATGGGCGAAAAGCACGCCAATAAGCTGCTTAGCCTTCAGCACCTCAGAGTCGGTTGGGTCAGTTGCAGGCTCAAACGGAGGGTGGTAGTTTCGAGATGCTTTCGCTGTCTCGGTTTCGGCCACTCCTCCCGAAACTGTAAAGGGCCCGACAGGAGTGCCAACTGCTTCCAGTGTGGAAGCAGGGCCACAAACGCAAGGAATGTTCCTCGAGCCCCTCCTGCTTCCTCTGCAAGGATTCAGGCTCCAGTGCCCTCGGTCACTTACCCGGGTCTGGTCAGTGCGGTGCCTTCAGAGCCGCACTTGAACAGGCAAAAGGCAGCGGCCGGTAATTCGCATCCTCCAGGCCAACCTTCATAGATCCTGGGGAGCTGATAACCTTCTAGATCAGCTCGCCCGAGAACTTGGTGCTGACGCGCTCCTTATCAGCGAACAGTATCGGGACAGAGACCCAAACATTTGGATCTCGGACAGCCTCGGTACTGCTGCATTTTGGGCACGTAATACACGAGATGTCTTGGTGCGGAGTCACGGGCGCGGCCGAGGATTCGTCTGGGTTCGGTGTGGGGACGTGACTATCTTCAGTTGCTACCTCACACCCAACGAGGCCGTCCAGGACTTCCGCGACAAGATAGATAACCTAGAGGAGTGCGTTCTCGGCACCACCGGGCATGTCGTCGTTGGTGGCGATTTCAACGCCAGGGCCGTCGATTGGGGAATGCCCTCTACCAACTCCCGGGGGAAATACATCCTGGATTTCATCGCCAGGGCCGGTCTTGTCGTCCTCAACCAGGGCGACACACCTACTTTTCGGCGCCCCGGGCAGAGAGGCACGATCCCCGATGTCACCTTTGCGTCTGAGTCGCTCCTTCCGAGGATCTCTGGCTGGAGGGTTGTGGAGGACTACACGGGTAGCGACCACCAATACGTTGTGTTTGACCTGCATGATCAGGCAAATCGTCGAGTTTCCGCATCTCGGGAAGGGCCACGCCGGTGGAACACCAACAAACTGGACGTGGTCAAGTTCACCGAAGTCATCTCTCGGGGAGCGCAGGGGAATCCTGGTGAGGCTGGGGCCGAGGCACTAGTAACATCCACGATGGAACTGATCGTCTCGGCCTGTGACCAGTCTATGCCGCGAAGGAAACCCCGACGCGACAAACAACCCGTTTACTGGTGGACTGAAGAGATTGCGGAACTCAGAAGAACATGTTTAAGAACTAGACGAGCCGCCACTAGAGCGAGAATTCCCGCAGACAGAGTTCGTAAGTCGGAGGCCTATAAAGCTGCGAGAAAATCTCTCCGCCAGGCGATCAACAGGAGCAAGGCGAATAGCTGGAGGAGACTTCGTGACGACGTTGATTCCGACCCGTGGGGCCTGGGTTACAAACTTGTAACACAGAAACTCGGCGCCCGCTCTCCACCTTCCATCATGGAGGGCGCCACCATGGGGAGGATCGTCGCTGCGTTGTTTCCTGAACATCCACAGCGACCGCCGGTTGACTTCGGACGGGTAGAGGACGTTCCACTTTTCACTTTCGAGGAGCTGGAAACCTCCGTTCTCTCCCTGAAGAGCAACAAGGCTCCTGGCCCGGATGGGATTCCCAGTGAGGCTTTAAAGAAAGTATTTTTAATCAACGCTGACTTGTTGTTGAGAATGTACAATGCCTGTTTGGTAGAAGGGGTGTTTCCGGCTCCCTGGAAAACAGCCAGGCTTGTACTGATCAGCAAGGGCAAAGGTGATCCCGAGCTGCCGTCGTCCCACAGGCCTCTCTGCATGTTGGACACGGCTGGGAAGCTGTTCGAGAAGCTGATCCGTTCCCGCCTGACTTCTGCCGTGGAAGCTGCCGGGGACTTATGCCCCCGTCAGTACGGCTTCAGAAAGGGACGGTCAACGATCGACGCTGTCACCGAAGTTCAGAGAGCTGTGGAGAGAGCCGAGAGCCACAACCATTTCTCCCGCCGAGTAGTGCTTCTTGTTACGCTTGATGTCAAGAATGCCTTCAACTCGGCGAGGTGGGTCGATATGTTGGATGCGCTTCGCAACACCTTTCGTATTCCTGCATATCTGTTGCGGCTCGTCGAGGATTATCTACGCTCTCGAAGCCTGATTTATGACACGAGGGACGGAACGCGGACGATGGAAGTCACTTCTGGTGCCGCACAAGGTTCAATACTCGGCCCGGATCTCTGGAACGTTGCCTATGACAGCCTCCTGAGGTCCGAGATGCCTGAGGAAACCACTTTGGTTGGGTACGCCGATGACGTCGCAGCTCTCATTGCTGCACGCAACGTTGAGCTGGCCCAACTGAAGTTGAACCGAGTTATGCGGGTGGTCAACAACTGGATGTCCGATCACGGTCTCTCACTTGCTCTCAGTAAGACGGAGATCGTGATTCTTACGAAGAAGAGGATCGACACCGTCGTCCCGTTTCGAGTGGGAAGGGAGGTGGTCACATCAACTCGTGCCGCCAAATACCTCGGGGTTATGGTGGACACCAAGTTAAGCTGGAGGGATCAGATCTTCCGTACGGCGGACAAGGCCGCTAAGGTAGTGACTTACCTTAGTAGGCTGATGGCCAATGTCGGGGGTCCCCGATCCAGCAGAAGACGTCTGTTGATGTCCGCGGTCCAGTCCGTGCTTCTTTACGGGGCAGAGGTGTGGGCAGGCGCTCTAGATAAGGAGTGCTACAGGTTGCGACTCGCCCGGGTTCAGCGTCAAGCTGCGCTCCGGGTGTGTTCCGCCTACCGGACAGTGTCCGAGCCTGCCGTCCTGGTGGTCGCCGGAGTCATCCCTGTCAAGCTCTTGGCAGGGGAGAGGAAAGCGATTTATCAGAGACAAGGCGAGATCGGCAAGGACACGGCAAGAACAGAAGAGCGCTCCCGAACCTACCAGCAGTGGCAACACAGCTGGGAGCACGACACCCGAGGACGATGGACTGCGCGACTTATCAAGCAGGTCCAACCATGGGTGGAACGGCGGCATGGGGAGGTGGACTACTACCTGACCCAATTTTTGACAGGTCACGGCTATTTTCGGTCGTACCTGAACCGTATGGGAAAGACCGGTTCACCGGACTGCATTTATTGCCCGGGTGTTCCCGACGATGCGGAACACACATTCTTCCGCTGTCCCCGTTGGGAAGGGCCCCGCCTGGAGGCCACACAAATCTTTGGTGCATTTTCGGTGGACTCGGTCTGCCAAAAGATTTTGGAGGATGAGGGCAACTGGGATTGTTTGTCACAGTTCGTCCGGGGCATCCTCCTGGAAAAGAAAACCGATCTGGACCGTGAAGTGGCCCAGATCCCTTGATCGAGCGGCTGGATAAGGAGCGAGCCCCACGGGCGTAAGCCAAATTTAGGCCTAGCCTGACGTAATGTGACAAACAATTCCAGGTTAGATTCCTAAAGAGTAGAGGAGGTTTTTTAGTGGGTAAACTCGTTTTTAGGGGAGCCCCACACTACAGGCTGGCCACCTGTGTGCGTAATGCATTTTTCCGCCTCTCCCTCAAAAAAAAAAAAAAAAAAAAAAAAAAAAAAAAATCACTAAAATCTTCTGATTTTACATTTTCTCTTTCAAACTTCGTAATAGGTCCAATCGCATCTCCTTCCAATACAGGTTTAGCAAATTTTTTGTTTAATTGTTTCAAGGGTTCAGTAATAGGTTTAAATGTAGATTCAAGGAATTTCTCCCTCTCGCTAATACCTAGTTTCAATGCTCTGTTTTTAGCCCGAATAGAATCACTAAGTGATTTTATTTCTTTTACTAATTTTTCTTGGTTAACCATGTTTGTAGCAAGACGTGTTGTACAACAATGAATGTTTTATACCACGTTCAATGTATTAATATAAATTTATCAAATCCTATCCTGTATCGACCATTGTTTAGCGGTTGTTCCTTCATAATTGTTAGGAACCCATACTTTTCAGCCCAAGCCTTTCCACATAACTCTTTAAATCGTTCAAATGTCATATCCGCATTTACATGATCAAAATATATATGTTTTAGGTTGGTTTCGTCCTGTTTAAATACAATTAACATGTTTGCATTGTCTCTAATGAGTTGTTTTGGTATTTTGCTGTAAGTTTGACCAATATAAATGCTATCTATGTTGTTATGTCGACCCATAGCGAAGTAATTTCTTATTGTGTTTTGGTTTTCACAAGATACATCGTCGAATATGAACACGGAGAATGGTTTAGCTTCTTGTGGTTGCATGACACTCTCGCTTGCATTAAACTTTAAATATTTAACTTCAGGCACATTAGTCAGTATCTTTTCCAATAATTGATACTTTGGTTGTTGTAGTGATTTTGAAAATACATATAGATTGTTAAAACGTAATCCTTTAGGGTTTGTAATCAAATTGAATACTACATTAGTTTTTCCACAGTTGGAAGGTCCGGTAACCAGACAACGAACGGTGTTTGGTAACAAATTGCCATGTTTCCCACTATTGAATTCTGAATTATCCACTGTGAGTTCATCTATATTATTAATAGTAAAACTCTCTTTTTGTGGTACTATCTCCATCCTTTGTAATGGTTCAACCTAAAATGATTCCCTATCGTTATATCAAATCCTTTTTAGGTATCCAAGAATCTTCCGTCTTATTAAATCCTAACCATCGTACTTTGACCTTATCTTTTTTCCGTTGCAACACCTTTTCAACTAAATATACATCGCCTACTGTTGATTTTAACATTTCATGTCCATAAAACCCTCCTTCAAGCAATTGTCCTTTATTATCTTTTAAAATATATGTCTCAGGTACTGTAGGTTGTACTTTGAATACAGTAAAAACCTCATTGGTCCAATTTGGCAGATATCTTTTACTGAATACACCTTTATATTTACTTATTCGCACTTTATCGCCCACATTAAATTTTTTAGGCTTTAGTTTTTCAACTCTTGGTTTAGTATTCATTTTTATACGTTTTAATACAAGGTTTTCATTTTTACTAGTTACTTGGTTTGGTTTCATCCCGATAGTCCTATGAAATTTGTTATTGTAATCGTTTATAAGTTTTGGTAACATATCAATCCATATGTGCGATCCTCTGTTGGAAAACATTTTATACATTGCACTTTTTAAAGTTCTGTTGAATCTTTCGATTATTGAGGCTTTTACCTCTGAATTGGTTGAGTAATGGTTTATATTGTGTTTTTTCATTAAATTTGCAAATTCCTTATTAAAATATTCTTTTCCATCATCTGTTTGTAAATGTTTAATAGTATGTTTGTCTCTTTGTATAGCTGTTTCCATTGCTTTTGTAACACTTTTGCCACTTTTATCTTTTAGTGGTAAAGCATCTGCCATTTTTGAAAAACAGTTAATAACAGTCAATATGTATTTATATCCTTTGTTTTGTTTGCTATAAGGAATCATTTCGATTAAATCCGCTTGATATAAATCATTAATTCCTTTTATCACCGCATTTCTTCGTGGAAACTTTCTTCTTGCAGGTTTATGAAGTTCGTTGACAATTTGTTGCTTCAAGTCCTTCATATTGCAGGTTTCAATGTTTGTTGTATCACATGTATAATCACAATGAATGTTGTTTTAAATATTCACATCATTTATATGGGTCAAGGTCATCCAAACTTGTGTAAAAAAATGGGGAACACGGCGTTTGACTTGCTGTGTTCCCCATTTTTTTACGGAAGGAAAAAGGAATAAGGTCGAAGTTGTAGAAGGACGAAGAATAGGTTACTAGTTGATAGGGTTTAGAGAGTAGTGGCCAAAAGGAAGAGTGTGGATTTTGTCGGGCATAATGTGTCTTTTATCATCCCGAGCTGACAGCGCTTTTTTAATTTCGGTGACACTGTAGACTTGATGCTTGAAGCTTCGGATATTGTTAAATGTTGCTGATATTGTAGTATCTTCAAACAAACAAGTCTTGTAGTGGTCAAATGTCACGTGTTTTTTCAAATAAGATGTCTTCACTCCTTTTGCTTTCTTGACTGTCGGTGTGTTGTTCTCGTGGTACATCTTAAATGAATACAATTTCGCCATCAGCGCCACTATTTCTTCTAAAGGCATTCCATTTGCTTCATCTTTGAATTTTCCAATTACTTTTTTATTTTTTTCATTAAAATTTGGATGGTTTTTTGGATAGTCAGAAAAGTCGAAATCTTCTTTGTATGGAAAAGTCCTTAGGTCTTCATACATGTCCAAAGTCTTTATCCAGTAGATAAACGCGTCCGTATCCATGTATGCGACTCCAATGTTTTCCCTTCCGTAATGTTTAACCATTTTGTTATAATGGAAATCATACATCAGGGGTTTACTTATGTCCAAAATCGACATACCTATGTATAACGGACGGTCCATGACTATTGTTGTTTTCTTCATACTGACAGCGACTAGATTTTCGTTTATAATCATGGATGTTCCAAAATTTGGTTTTTGCACTAATTTTTCCAATTTCCTAGGATCACTCACTAATTTTACATTTTTGTGTTTTCTTTTGTTCTCCAAGGTTTTTCCAAAGATGGCGTTGTTCATTAATTTATAGAAGTCCTTTTCAAATGCTGTTGTCGCTGCAGCTCTTCTTGTAGTGTTGGAATCAATATATGGTTTCAACCAACAAGACTGGGTGAATTCAATTGCTCTATGAATTCTCACTATACGTAGACCCAATTCAAGAGCCTGTTGAACTACCCAGTAGTGAGCCACATACCGATCTTTAATCTCCAAGGTCATCATCAATTTTGGCCATCTCCCTGTCGGTGAAACTTCAGTCTTGGCTAGGAGAGGCAAGTCGTAGTGATGGTCATGAAGGTGCTCCGGGTATTCAAAATCACAGTCCAAAATATAGCCTTTTGGACCATCCTTTGGAATCTGTGAGATGTCTCCGATGGTGGCCGGGTCGATCCATTTGAAGTCAGCGTAGGGAAGCGGATTTGACATTGCCCAACCATAAAGGTTGTTTGCGTCAAAGTAGCCAAGGTAGACCGATGGTTGTTGCTCGTCGAAGCCGGGGATGTACTTGTTGTTGGCTTTGACATGACGTGTTACAGCTTGTGTCAAACCACCCCGTACACCAGATTCCATCATGAGCACCATATCAATATCAGTTAGAAGTTCCAGTCGACAGTTGGTTGACTTTAGCATAGCTTGCCATGCTAATCCTGGAGATGTGTACGAGTGTAGAGGGTCCAGTCCATAGGCGGAGAAGCAGGTGTTTCGAAATTCTTCCATCACATCGCACAGCAGAGTTACGTCCAATTTTATATAAAAGTCAGAATATTCCCCTAAGGTTTGAATGTTTAGTTGGTTCCAAACATTACAAGCATGATTGTAGTCTTCAACGGAAATTTCACTTTCGTTTAATTTGCTGTTGAATGCTTCAATCGGTGGCAGACTGGTTTCTTCAAACTTTTCTGTAGATGTTATATAATCATAGGGGAAAACTCCTTTCCGTAATACTAGGTCCAATTTATCTTCAGATACAATTTTTCTGGTTTCTTTTAAGTCTTCTCTTCTTAGGTTCTCTGACAATTTGGCTAAACTAGATGGCATAAATCTGTAAGAGTCTACGAAGCGAAGTTTAATTTTACCTACTGTTTTTGAAAAGCTGATGTACTTTTCCAATGTTGTAGCAAGAACATCAATTTTACCGTCATCTCTTCCTAACTCTGGAATAATAAAGTGGGAGTCGTAGCCGCTAAGATTGTGTAAAACGACAGGGATAAAGTTTGGCAGTTTGTAATTTATATTGCATGAATTACAAGCAGCTCCTCTGTATAACCCTGTCAGGTGATCGTGATCTCTTACTTTTGGATTTTCTTCACTGAACATCTTCTTGCATAAATAGCATCTTGTCGCTACGTTGTATTCTTCTTGTTGATTTTGGTTTAAAGGTTCCATAGGTACAATATTACTGAACAAGCGTTGAACCTTTCCAGCAATATAGTACAGTTGGTCTACAAAATACTTAGCGGCTTCTTCACCACGGTAGAGTATTGGAGTGGATGTTAAACCATAGTCTTGCAATTGGTTTTCAGACAAGGTTGATTTAACTAGTAAACAAAAACTGTTGGGTTGATGCAACTGATATTTTGTTCTTCTAGTCACTTCGCCGTCCGGCAGCTCCTGTGGTACTAACGTTGATTCAAAGTCTGCGTAGACCACTAGTGGAATTCGGTATTGGTGAACTGTCTTGTTAAATTGTATTGAAGCTCGGGTAGGCGGTGGAAGACTTATCTTTACTTCATAGTTCTCGTTGCAAAGTCTTTTATGTTCCAATAACCAGTCCAATCCTCCACGTCTTGAATCTTTCCAAGAAAAGCAGAAACATCTCTTGCAAACTGTAATCCTATTTACTCTTTTGGTCAATTGTTTTACAACTAAGGCTTCAAAGTCCTTTATCCATACATAATGGGAAATTTCACCCTTAGTTATCAATAGCAAATCCGTGTGGTTTCTTTGCTCAACCTTTACTACCCGCAAAGGATAAACGTTGTTCGAATCATCCAGACCAAAAACATTGACTGAAACGCCAGGATTTTTCTTTTCAAATTTGTCAATGTCTTTCAAGGTAACTGGGTAGGTGAGACCTTGAAAGTTGTAGCGGTGTTCATTCTCGTAATATTCTCTACCAACTCTACAAGGATTGTTTTTAACATACTTGGTTAACATTGCATACTTGAAACATTCATTACCCTCATTTTGAACATTTCTACACGAGTTAGTGTTTTGGATTTTCTTTGGTAGAGGGATAAAACTACTACCTCTTAAACCATATCCATGTTTATGAACCCTAACATCCATACCTTCAATTGATGACCAAGTCCATCCAGATCCTCTTCCTTCATGTTCTTGGAGTTTGGTTATAAGTTCCTCCAAGCATTCTTCAATAATATCATCAATGTCGGAGGTGAAGGTAAGGGTTCGATTTTTGGTAATGAATGCTCTAAATGCTGTTTCACCATCAGTATTGTTAAACATAGCCTCTAACACCATTCCAAATTTAATAAAATTTAGCCTTTGTAGTTCTTCCCTCAAAGTTTGACCAACAAGTTCCTTAGCCTGGGTTATGAATGTTTCCAGTTCCAATTGAACGTTATTAATTTTGAAATGTGTTACAACTCGTCCTGGCAAGGCCGTGGTGCGCAGTTGTCTTACATCTTCCAGTTCTTCTTCCATATCCTCTTCTTCGGTGTCCTCTTCTTCAATAGGTCTTGTAGCAGTAGATGGTCCAGCACCGGCAAATTGTATCACACTAGGTCTTCTTCTTTGCATTTGCTGTAGATAGCTGTCCCAGTAGTCCGTCTGCTTCTGGTGCTCTTCCAAAAACCGGTCAATTGAGTCTAAGTCTATTTCATCCATGGTAATATCTTCTTTTCTATCTTCGTCTTCATGTAATTCTCTGTGTAGGGTGAAAAGATCTTCGTCTTGAAAGATTTCCCCACAAATGTCGCAAAGAGCCATTTCAAACAGTTTGGCTTTGAATGCACACTCTGTGAATGTCCACGCAATAATGAGCAGCGCACTCCACAGGGATCCTTTATATCTGAGGCAGATAGGTGGGGAAAGTGACGTCATATAGAAACAGGTTATCAATCATGTGCTAAATTTAGCCTTTACACAACCGTTTGTAATAAATTTATCAGTAGGCTTGATAAATTGATGATATTTGGTCTAGATTCAATAATTTGTACAAGTTTTTTTAAAGACGTCTGTTTGAGCAAAATTTATATAGGTCAAGGCCATTTGGAATTATTATTTTGAGCGGGGGATAGAGCACTAAGCAGCATCATTTACTACAAGTGCTCTATCCCCCGCTCACATTCTTTTTTTAACTTTTTGTTTAAACTTTTTACAAAGGTGAAACATCACCATCAGAGTCGGAATCATTCTCATCACGAAATAGGTAGCGATGACAATACATAATTCTTCTGGCTACTAACGTCCTATCCATTGGACGATGAGGAGTGTCTTGTTCTTCTTCTTCTTCAATTTCCGACTCAGATGATGACTCTAATGTTTCGTAGGCGTGCAAGTCCATTTCATTATCCGTTAAAGCAGCTTCGTCAGAGTCCGTTTCAATATCCATAATTTCTTCCTCCTCCACTTCCTGGTCAACCGCAGGTAATTGGTCCTCTGCTTCTATAACTTCTACAGGTATTACCTCCAGAATTGAAAGAATTCTGTCGCGATGGAACACGGTGTTGTCAAGTGGAGCCATGGTATAAAAGTGGTGTATCTATCCAATTGGTTTGCCCTTTTTATACCCCCACCAACTATACATTTTATGTGGGTCAAGGTCACGTAAAGATACCCTTTGAGCGGGGGATAGACCACTAAGCAGCATGCTAGTCCATTGCCGCAAAGTGATCTATCCCCCGCTCTATTCCGCAGACCACACTCAAGTCCAAGTCCACATCCAAGTCCACATCCATATGTTACACTTTATTATTACTGCCACCAAGTAATTGTCACTCGCACGTTTACTTGGTTTTGATAAAGGTACTGCACAAACTCCATATTGGTTGTTTGTTCGTTATACATATGCATCATGAAATATGCAATCTTATCGATTGCGGCATTGTCCAACGGTTCGCAATTCACAAGTTCCAATGTGCCCTGGCTGGTCTTATCCTCTATAAGTTCCACCACTTCGTTGATGTCTTCTTCCAAGAGGATGAACTCAACACTGAAGCTCTCCATTGTTGTTGATAGTGTCTAGACAAATGCTTGACTAAATGCTTTATTCATCAGTCCTACATATATACCAATTTCCCCCTCCCATTACTCATTCCCCTTCTACCTTTATATGGGTCAAGGCCATCCAATAATACCCTTTGAGCGGGGGATAGACCACTAAGCAGCATGCTAGTCCATTGCCGCAAAGTGATCTATCCCCCGCTCTGTATTCCACACAAGTCCTAGTCTTTACACACATAAGCCCCCAGTCTTTTACACTTAGTCATATACTCTGTCCTCCCTGCCAATTAAGAGTTCCCCATGTTTGCCGCTATTTTCAATTAACCTTTCCAAATCCCAAAACACAATGTCCAAATTAACCAAGTTCGCTCGTCCAATTTGAAACACACTATTCCCCCCAAAGTCACTTGCTCTCACTTGTTGTCCTGTATACTGTTTTTCTTCCACGCTACAATCACTACCATACCTTCTTCAACAACCATTCTTTTAACAATATCGTACACCTTCTTCAACATCCCTCTACAATTTAAATAGTTTATGGTCACATACTCCCACTCCTTACCAATGATCAGTGATCCACTCATTTTCTAGCGTTCCACTGGAAGGTCCAAAGCAGAATGAAGTCGGGATGTACAGACCCCCTCTTTTATACCAGTTAACCGGTTGTCCTTCGTTTAAAGTGGGTCAAGGTCATTCAAAAGTACCCTTTGAGCGGGGGATAGACCACTAAGCAGCATGCTAGTCCATTGCCGCAAAGTAGTCTATCCCCCGCTCTGTATTCTACACACACACACACACACACATGTCCCTGTCCAAGTCTTTCATTACATACCTAATATATATTCACTTCCTTCATCATCACTATCACTCATCACTGCCTCCACAAACTCCATCGGGTTAAAGTTAAATTGTTTTAATTGTTCTTTTAGTTTTTCAATTTGTTGGTCCTTCACTTCCAAAACAGTGTGGAGGTGTGATATGTAGTCCGCTGCCTCGGCGACACTTGCTACTCTTGGGTCGCCTAACTTCAAGCTGGGAACTACACCCTGCAGCTTAAAGTATGCCATACGCCTCTCTTGCTCCTGCCGTTGACCAGGACTAAGCAAGCCTTGCCCGTCTCGACTCACCTCCAGCAGGGTCCGTAGCATCGGAGCTTTGCAGGCGTTTGCCCGAGCAACAGTTATGCTATGGAATGGTCGAGCAGGTCCACGAGTAGCAGGCAGGACGTTGGCAGCACGCCTTCTTGAAGAAGAAGAAGCCCGAGAGTTGAAAGCCATGTTAAAAGTGTAGTATTCAGCTAAGCGGTACAAAGCAGAATAACCAAACTGCACATCAATACCCGTATATATACACTTATCGGTGGTGGGGGTACTGGCTAGCCTTGGTCAAGTGGGTCAAGGCCATCCAAAAACATTACCAGAACGGGGGATAGATCACTAAGTGGCATGTTAGTCCATTGCCACAGAGTGATCTATCCCCCGCTCTGTATTTCACATTCACGCACACATTCATACAAACACACAAGTCCCAGTCCAAGTCTTTACCCACACACCTATCCACTCTCATCCTCACTATCATCACTGTCCAACAGGCTTTCACACTTCCTAATTAGTTTTTCCCATTTACTCCGGATATGAAGTAGCTCACTGCGAGTATTCTCTAGCATTCTGTCCCTTTGCTCTATGACTTCATTGTACCACTCGATGATGCTTGGTGAAGTCTGAGTTGATGCGTCCGTCGTGGTTGGTTGAGAGGCTCCGCTGCTTCGCAACTCCTTCCTCACAGGACCAAAGCCGGAGAACCGGACACGACTCCTTGATGAAGGCCCCGATCGGATTGGCCCAACACCTGAGGTGGAGTTAGAAGAAGAAGCTGAAGACATGGCGTTCGGCTTAACGGTTGCAAGCTGAATGAGCGGACAGTGGATTACCACTCCTATATATACCTATTTGTAGTGGTGGGGGGCAGGGTGGGGGAGGGGGTGGGGGAGGGGGGGGCTTGGGGGGCTTAAGGACTTCCAATAAATTTCCCTTAGTCTTCGCGGTCATCGGTTTTACATACCTTTAGCACACCCATCATTTTGGTTTCTTCAATACCTTTACACACCTCAAAAACCCAAGCAAACAGCTCATCTATGTTGTTATAATTAATTTTTGTCCAGTGTTCATACTTATGAGTTTGGTTGTTTATAATACATAGATAAAATGTAGACCCATCTCGTCTTATACAATATTCAACTTCCATTCTATGCCGATTTAGCACTTCCCAAGCATTGTGTTGATCTATCAAGAAGTCACCACCTTTGTAATTGTACCGTGACATGTTTACCACGGAGTACAGAAACAGACTGAAGCAAATGAACGGCTCATACAAGCTTATTAAGAACGTTAAAGTGGGGGGTATCACGTGATACACGACATTAGTTGTAAGGTTAGCACTTTACTTTTAACAGTAATTTATGTGGGTCAAGGTCGTTTAAACTTTGAAAAATTTTTACCTCCAAACACTTGTAGCAAGCTACAAGTGTTTGGAGGTAAGTTTTTATTTGTTAACGATTTTTTGTAACTTAGTCTTCACCCTCAAGGACACGGTTTGAGATTGTCCCAGTGACTTTACATCACCGCCAGGTTAAAGTATTATACAAGTCAAATGTTTTTTTTTTATTACTTGACTTGTATAATACCCCTCTCCCTTACTTTAAGAGGGTTAAGACTAAATTTGGAAAAATTAATTTGGAAAAGACTTTTAAATATTGTCCAACACAACCTAACAATTTTGATTTTTTTTTTAGTAGGCCCATGTCCTAGTCCATTTCCCACACGGTTCGGCATCCTTCCCGTCGTATTAGATAGGCTTTAGGGATGAAAAATTTTCTTTGTACCATCCGAGGTGGTACTTGCATTGTACAAAGGCGGCCTTCACCTTTTACAACAATTTCTACTTTCTTATTACCCGCTCCATAGGTTTGACCAATAAAGTAATATTTTTCATCAACCTTTAGCCTTCTAATATCACGCGGTTGCGGGCCGTGGGGATGTCTGAACTTGGACGTTTTAGGCCTAATATAAAGAGTGTAGGGTTTGAATTGCCGAAATTTGACTGTACTTTTGAGGTGTCGTTGGCAGCGATCCCCTTCTGCACAGGCAAGGTTCTGGCAACACAACACCCCGAACACACTTGAAAACCGAGCGTAATCGCATTTCTTACCCTTGCCAGCAGGGGCTTTAACGCGCTTACGTTTCTGTGTTGGACGCTTTACTGTAGTGTCTTGGAGCTTCTCCGAATTAGGCTGGCTAGAAGGAATGGGGGTGGAAGGGGGTGGAAGAGGCAAGGATTGGTCAAAAGGAATGGAGCAAACAATTTTGGGTGGGGTAGGTGAACGGGTTAGGTCTATGGAGGGAAGTTCAGGGGAAAAGATGGATTTACGGGGTGGTTTGGTTGGTGTAGGTGGCATGGGGGATATCGGTAAGGGACATTGGGATTTTGTATAGGATAGGATTTTCTTCGTGCGACTGTAGGGGGTGATCCTCGACCTTGACGTCTCTTCAAAAACCGCAGACTCCGATCCTGAGTCCGATAGCAGCGAGAGTGCTGGGGAGGCTACCGGGACTCGACCTGACGACTTGACGAGTTCTCCTGACGATGGCGGTGCACCAGCCTCTTCCACTGTCGGCGGCAATGGCGACAGGCTGGGCATTGAGGCGGGCTGTGGCGGCGGTGGCGGCGGCGGCGGCATCGTCAGGCAGCTCAGGATGTTCGCAGTCATCAGGTATTCCAGGATCGAAGTGGAGGATGATGAGGGTTGAGACGTGTCGGTCGAGGTTGAAGCTGGCGGGTAGTTTTTCAGCTTGAGGCCCATTTTACCCATTTGAATGAATGAAGTAAATGAAAAGAGTAGATGTTAAGAAAGAAGTAAAGTGGTTATAAAAATCTCGAGAGTAAGGGAGTACCTGTCCGTATGGAAGCTTGGACCGGAATGAGAAGTGCGTGCAGCCCGGCCACCTTATATCCCCACCGGGGCTGCCACGCCCAGGATATCAGGGGTGGGGGGGGGCTCGCACTTTTTGTCGGGGGGGGGGGGCCTCGCACTTTTTGTCGGGGGGGGGCTCGCACTTTTTGTCGGGGGGGGGGGTTCTTTAAAAAATTTAGCCCCATGGCATTCTTATGTTGCCATCGCTAAAAAACTCAAACAAAAATTCTAACTCAAACTCAGACAGTTTGACTTTGCTTCCAACTCAAACTCAGACAAAACACCAAACTTGTGTTAATAATACTTACCCATTCATGTTTACTAAATACTTAAAGATTTAAGATTTAAAGATTAAGTGGTAAGGATTTTGAATTTTTAGATATATTTAGGTCAAGGTCACGGAAAAACTTTAAAAAAATTAAGCCCCACACCCCCCTATGGGGCACTTGGGTTGTCATCGCTGTAGCCTCCGAAGATACTCAACTATGACAACAAGGCAACATCCAATGTCGTGTACCCTTCGCCACGCAAGACTTGTAAACATTTACTGCATTGTCTTTTCAATAGCTAACAAAGATTCATTTACATAATTTTTAGTTTCCAAGAGGAAACACACTGAGGACACCCTAGTGGCTTACGTCCTCCGTCCGAGTGCAGAGGCCGCCACAACCTTTTGCTTGCCAGCGTACAAACGGACATGCTCCCACAACCCCAGCCGCAACCTGTTGCATGCCTGAGAGGAGCCTAACAATTATAAAAAGTGGCTTTACACGGGGGCCTACTCCCGTACCTTATTATTACTATTTTTTTTATTTAGCAATGCAGTAAATTTTTACAAGCTTTGTGGGTCAAGGCCACACGGACATTAAAAAATTTCGGCCCCCGTACATCCATGGCGAACCACGAATGTTCGGGGGCCTTGGGGACTAAAAACACAAATAGCTAACAAAGATTTATTTACATAATTTTGAGTTTCCAGAAGGGAAACTAACTGAGGACACCCTAGTGGCTTACGTCCTCGTCCGAGTGCAGAGGCCGCCACAACCATTTGCATGCCAGCGTACAAACGGACATGCTCCCAAATGCCATCCGCAACCTTTTGCATGCCTAGCAGGAGCCTACCAATTATTAAAAGTGGCTTTACACGGGGGCCTACTCCCGTTCCCTGACGTTACAATTTACTTTGAGCATTGAAAAAGCTCAAGGGGGGATTGCTAAAACAAGCGTATACACTTTAGAAACATAACACACTTACAACACACAATTGAGCTCAACGTAGTCAATGCTGGAACAAGCACATACACATTAAACACATTTAACAAACAAGACACAAAGGATAAAAGACACACAGGAGACATAGGGTACAAGTAAAACACTCTCATATAAAACAATTCGCAATACCCAAACGCAAGCACAATATCTTACAACTAATACAAGTCTTAAAGTAAGAGTAGCCTTTGCTAAACACTGAAGGCGCCATTCAATGTTTAGTGATGCCTATGGCGGTCCGTCCCGATCGTTCACGTTCAACGCGCGGGAGCGGACTGCGAGCCGGCTCTGGCCGGACCCCCTTATATCCCCACCGGGGCTGCCACGCCCAGGATATCAGGGGTGGGGGAGGGGGGGGGCTCGCACTTTTTGTCGGGGGGGGCAGGTTAGTTAAGTGGGTCAAGGTCACCCACAACACTTGTACTCTAAGTGTTGGCTATACCCCCACCACAACTGGGTCCCTAGGCTGCACAACACCGCTTCGCCAGTATGTCTCCGGCTTCCATGCGGTGCGTCTCGCTGTTCTCTAGCTCTCTATATGTAAGTAATTTTACAAGTTCTGAATGTAGGTCACTACACTTTAACTCTGGGACGATATCGACTTGTAGTATTTCAGTGTTTTGACTCAAGGTCATTACACTTTAACTCTAGCACATCGGTTATCGTTCCAGAGGTGCTTAATAACCTAACTTGTAATGTTTAGGGTGGCGTTTGCACGCCACGTGGTATCGCCATGAGTGTCCAGTCCAAGTTTTAAGTTAAATTAATTTTACTGTAATCTTTTCCATTTCCACTTCGTTTTGCCAAAGTATAAGGTGTCGCTTAATAAAGTGGTATTTCTCTAAAGTTATAGGGGATTGCACGGATACAATTAGTTTATTTAGGAGACTCTTCATCTTGGAGTTTAACACAATTTCCACTTTGACTTTGCTTCCTCGGCTCTCACAGCCTAAGCTGTACAGAAATGTTTCTTCTAGTGCCAACTCGGGCCAAGAGAACAGTGTGTTGACTGTAGGACAGCTCATGGTGAAGTGATGCGATACTCCAGCGTACCACCTCACCTTCCCCCACCACTGTGACCTTCCCCCACTCCTGCTGTTTCCCCCACCTCTTTTCCCTTGACTCGTGCGCTACAAGCAGTCTCTCAGTATTGTGCGGACTTTTGTGAGGAGAAGCCATGTCGCGGGACGCTTTAGGTAAGAAACTTAGCCGTGTTAAGGCTTTATTAGTTGCTCACTGTCCACCACTCAAAGTTAAGAGGGTTTCAACTTTAGCTAAGTGGCGCAAACTGTTGCGCGGACACCCTAAGTTTTATACAAAACAGACTAATGTCAGTTTTACTGATGAAGATTTGTTTAAAATATTGGATGAAATGACTTTTCCTTGCAAAATTCAGTTAGTTACTCCCATTCCTGACAGTTTAGAGTCTTAGTCTCTCAAGCCGATATACCTAGAGTACACGGAGCCTGACAGTCAGTCACTCGGTGGCTGTCGTGGGGTGCGCATCGGTGTCGGCGCTCCGTTGTTAAGTTTTCAAGGTCACAGTAATATCAAATTGTTGGTGTTGTGCTGGTTCAAGGTCACCTGAGGGATTACAAATTGCCCATTTAGGCAGGGTCATGTCAGAAACTCGAGTTTAACTTGGCACTTTTGCCGTTTCTCGTCGAAAATTCGCTCCAAGCGGTCAAGGTCACGGGGACTCTGACTGAAACTCGGAGCGTAGTGCGAGAAACGGCAAAAGTGCCAAAAAATTTTAAGTTTCGGCGTGACCTTGACCTTAGTGGCGTCGGTGACGTCATTTTGATGACGTAAGGGGTGGTGACGTCATCAGCACGTCATTTCTGTGACGTCATGGGTGTGACGTCATCGAAATGACGTCATTGGTGATGACGTCATCGATGACGCAATCAATGACGTCATCGATGACGTCATCGGTGAGGTCATTGACCTCGATGACGTCATCCCTCAGGTGACCTTGAACTGAGCCAGCACCAACAATTTGACACTACTTGCCACATTGTCATTAACTGCACAGTAATATAAATAAAAACAAAAGTAACATAGAATTTTTACATTCTCTAAAAACATATGAGAGAATATAAAATAAAAACAATTATCAAATTGTTTTACCCCACCCCCAGAGAGCGACGCAGTATTAATAATATCATTTAATTGATTAATAATTTATTAATACTAGAGACCGCCAACTGGTCGAAATTCGACCAAACATCAGGTTGATCTTGAGGAAAATATTTTTAAAATGTTTTATAAATTAAACATCTGTTATTCCTTATTTGCTAGCATTTGTTATTACAACACAGCTGTCTTATGATTCAATCAATTATAATTCTCCCATAAGATTAACATTGAAACTTTAAAAGGTCGTAGGGCGTAGCCCCATGGGCCAATGTGAATTAAAACGTGATTCTGTTCATCTACAGCGCAATACCTTTCTAACGGTACGCGCGGATTTCTCCTACGATGCACACAAGCTGAGAAAAAAGGAGGAAATGAAACATGCTTGCCTATTAATATATAGATTACTTAAAAAGAATAAATTGATTTCTACATTTTAAGCTTTTACTCGTTAAAGTGCTGGGATTCACAGAGGGGAATAGGCAACACCCTTTTTGAGCAACCCATTTTTTCTCTCCGCGTCCCTGCTTTAACAGGATCCTAATATTTTCATAAATAATGTTCACTTTTATGAATAATATGTAGGACTAATAAGTATTAAAATACACATTAAACGCATTTTAGTTTTAAAGTAATGTTGACGCATCACATACAATGTTATTAACAGTTGAAGTTAATACCATTATTATCTGGATGCTACCGGCTTCTAAGCCTCGGCTTCATTCGTGTCGGTGACTTTAATCAATCGTTTGCTCAGTTCACTTACTCCCATAAAAATAATTTGTTAAAGTTATGTAAGTAATCGGATCTGCGGATGAATATTTAAAACAAGCCAAGATGATATTTCAATACCGGCACTTTTCTTTATTGTTTCAAATTTTTAGATTAAGTATCGGAAATGTTGCTCGAAGTCGAGCAATTTAATTTGGACTATCACATGTCATTGCTAAAAGATACGTTTGGTTCTTAAAAAAATTACAACCGACCAAGCGGTGATTGTGATTATCATTAACCACCCAAAACTACACGTGATTACAGCTGTGCAACAGATGTTTCAAAATCTTAACCAAATCCCATTGTTATCCTAATTGAAAACTTTCAAATTTCAATTATGTATAGCACCAAGTCAGATTCTTATAAATGTTTGTTGGAAACAACTACAGACCAAGTCCTATCCAACAACACCAAAAACATGAAAATCGCTTAAGAATTGTAGGAGGAGATCCAATTACAAAAAAAACCTTAGCGTTTTAAATAAGTATAGATAGATATAGCCCGTAACGTAAACAAAAACTCAATTGGCTATTGATAACATTAGTAGGATAATGGTTTACCTTTGTAACGGTAATCCGAACTGAAACATTGTTCACACCTCACAACTGACACAACTGTTGTAGTCCTGTAGCCTCGAGTCCTATATTGCTGGAGTCAAACAGGTGCTGTGGTGCTGTAGTCCTGTCTGTGGTGCTATAACTACGCGCCGCTGCGTCGTTCTTGAGCGGTACAAGTGTCACAGTGTCATATCTCTCTCACCGCACATGTTCAATACCCCCCCCCCCCCCCCCCCCACCCGCACACGGCACGATGCACTATCGTCTTCTGTGGGAGTCAAAAAACAGAGTTTTTGGCCGCAGTCACGCCAGATGTTCTCGATATTTTCCCAAAGCCGATTTAAATTAGGGACTGGTTATTAAGATGCTTTCTTTCGTACGAAATGTATTAGAATTTTTTACCTGTGTAAATAATGTTGGCGCCTTATATTTAATGTAAATATTTACGAATGAATTAAGAACATTATATGCTCCTGACGTTTTCCTCATGCCGATTTAAATTTGGTTATTAAGATAGTATAGTACGATTCAGCACTTTTTATGTAGATTCTTGAAAATACGTATTTATTTATACAGATAGAATTACTGATCATTATTTACATCCACGATATAAAGGTAGATAAGCTTGATTGATAAGAAATGCGAGAAGGATAAATGGTCAAGCATGAAAATGTATATTTCAAAGTACATATATCAATAGCGACAGGGGGAGCAAAGATTATTTTACTGTTTTTGGTTAACTGATATTGGTTAATAGCTGTCCCATTGCAATATTTGGTTTTTATTCTCACTCGGTTTCCGGTCAATATCAACGGGATGAAATGACTTCCAATCATTTTTAAAGATAATTTAAAAATACGAGCCGAAGAAATACGGACTCCCATTTTAAAAAAATATACGAATAAGCCCAAATTTACACTTTGATCTTAGCCAAAAGGCCGAGAAGCGATTAGTCTAAGCGATTTTAGTCCCAGGACAACTTTAAAACTGGTTTATACTAGTTGCGAAGTTGACATTGGGTACAGCAAACGAAGTTGTCATAACACTGTGGTAAGTCTTTTGGCTGTCCACTATGACAATTTCCCTTCCTTCATAATCCATTCATGTTCAAGATAGTGGGGGGTTAATGCGAACTGCATGTAAACCCCTAGCTGGAACTTATGTAGACAGCAGGGGGTGAGGAGAAATGCTATGGGCATGGAAACCTCTAGCTGGAACATATGTTCAAGGCAGCAGGGGGTGAGGAATGCGACGGGCATAGAAACCCCTAACTGGAACATGAGTGGACAGTCCCTTGTCTCACCCTTTCTCTTCCTTCAATATCCCATCCTTCCGGGGGCTTGCGCAAAATGCCCATTTTGAGGCAGACGTGCTCAACGGTTCGGCCGGGGTCTCCTCATCCACGAATAACAACAACAACAACAAGCCCAAATTTGTCATTAGCGAAAACTTTACATCATCGTAAAAAATCTTGGCAGTTGTAGGTAATATTGTAGTGCCAAGGTTGGATTAATTATTCAGTAGGAATTATGTGGGAAACAATGTGCAAAAGTTTTCAAGGCCAAATTTTAGACAATTTTAGTGTAATGTGTGTAATTCATAAACAATCACTTTTATTTTACAGCATCCGACTTATTTATTAATGTTATATTTATCAACATTGTGCAACTGTAAAAATGCTTTCGGACCAAGAAGTTGATTTTAATTCAAGGCTACCTCTGGCAATACAAACAGACAGGCGGAACGCCAACTTACACAACGTGTGATTCATGTGTACTTTACATCAATATACTGAGAGTTGTTCCTTTACTGATTGCTTGAAAGACTACTTTGGTAAATAACCGTTAATAGTATTTTCATCATACCATTGCAGTAGTGCAAAATTGAGGATGCTGGCCCAGTTCAAGGTCACCTGAGGGATGACGTCATCGAGGTCAATGACCTCACCGATGACGTCATCGATGACGTCATCGATGACGCAATCGATGACGTCATCACTAATGACGTCATTTCGATGACGTCACACCCATGACGTCACAGAAATGACGTGCTGATGACGTCATCACCCCTTACGTCATGAAAACGACGTCACCGACGCCACTAAGGTCAAGGTCACGCAGAAACTTAAAATTTTTTGGCACTTTTGCCGTTTCTCGCACTACGCTCCGAGTTTCAGTCAGAGTCCCCGTGACCTTGACCACTTGGAGCGAATTTTCGACGAGAAACGGCAAAAGTGCCAAGTTAAACTCGAGTTTCTGACATGACTCTGCCTAAATGGGCAATCGGTAATCCCTCAGGTGACCTTGAACTAGCACAACACCCCCAATTTCATATTACTGTGACCTTGAAAACTTAACAACGGAGCGCCGACACCGATGCGCACCCCACGACAGCCACCGAGTGACTGACTGTCAGGCTCTGTGTACTCTAGGTATATGGGGAAGTGGAGGGGGAAATTTCAAGGTCATCCAAATGGAGTTTTAAAAAAGTTGAAGAGTAGAAAGACTACTCTTGTGCTTCCTGGGCGACCTCATCAATTTCCAACGGATCTGTAAACCAATCCGATCTGTAGCGGCAGGAGTCCAGAAAACAGGTGCACCACCCATCAGGTTGTCCGTAGCACTTCCGACAATTGGTAAGATTGGAGAAGTGAAATTTAATACACCGTTGCGGACAACAAGTATAAAAGTATTTGGATTTGTAGATTTTGAAAGTTTGTAGTACCGGTGGTGGCAGCTGTTGGTTCTTGCATCTACACCTGCAACATCCGAAGCATTCACATTGCCGGCAGGCCAGCCCATCCACTTGCCACTTTGGTAAGAGGAAACACTTATCCTCACAGCAATAGGTTGTCCCCGTCTCTTCCTCCCAACGCTTCTTTGCACAATATGTAACGCCTTGTATCTCCAAACACCTATGCTCGCAACATGAGATGCGCTTACTTTCCATAGCTGATGTTGCTTTGACGAGGGAGCACGATGAAGTGATGCTGTGGTCAGTGGGAATGGGGTTTATATAAACTAAGGTGGGTGGAGGGGGAAAGGTCAAGGTCATCCAAATGGAGTTTTAAAAAAAAGAAAAGAGTAGAAAGACTACTCTTGTGTATCTATAGTGATTTCATTGATAGTGAGTGCTTCTGTATGCCAAGTTGATCTGTACTGACAGGCTCCTAAATAATGTTTGCAAAAACCTGCAAAATGATTGTTGCACAATTTGCAGCCAGTTAGCTGTTTTAATGTGAATTCAATGCAACGTTCAGGGCAACAAGTGTACTTATGCCCTCTCATCTGGTACACATGGAATGTCTTCAACTCCGGTTTCGGCTTCTTCCAAGACTTGCACTTACACATGCATTGACCAAAAGCTTCACATTTTCTACACGCCAGGCCATCCGCAACATCAATGTCATTCGGCCATGAAAAACATTTCCGTTCGCAACAGTAGTTGAGTTGACTCTCCATGTTGCTGTGGTGAAGGTGCGCGATGAAATGATGCTGCAGTCATTGAGAGTGCACCTTAAATAAACTCAGTGGAGGGGGAAAGGTCAAGGCCATCCAAACGGAGTTTTAAAAAAGATAACTAGTCGTCCTCTTCCTCCTCCTCATCCGTTGTACTTAGAGAGCTGTCAGACGAAGAGCCCCGTGCAGGTGCTCCCCAGATGAAAAACAAATCAATTTTAAAACGAAGACCAGGATCTTGCATCATCAATTCCTTTAATTTGTCACATACTAAGTCGACCTTGTGTAAGGTGTCAACAACAAGCTTCCAATTCGTTGGTTCAATATAACTTGTAGTAGAGTCTGCCTCGCTGATAACCACATCCTCCGGCCGTATTGGAGTGTAAAGTTCTTCGGCTGTAGCTGAGGTTCAGGCTGGCTGGAAGTAGAAGGTTGAGTGTGGACCCCTGTCGCATCGAAATCCATAGTCATTCTACATTCAATGTTGGGGTTTTCGTTTAATACATACACCAATTTCTCATGCAACATATCCACTTCTGCCGAGTCTTGCAGATGAACATTCCAGGAAAATGGCCATTCTTCATCCGTAGTGGAGTCAACTCGAGAAAGAGTGCTGTCCGCCATGATAGCTAAGCAAGGAATGATGTGAGCTACAGACTGTGGTAACAGTATTGAAAAGTAGAGGGGGTAAACCAAAAGTATGTGGAGGGGGTATTTTCAAGGTCATTTAATTTGGGTTTTAAAAAAAAGGAAATAGTGGAGGGGGAATTCTCAAGGTCATCCAATTTGGGTTTTAAAAAAAGGAATGAAAGTTACTCTTCTTCAGCCTCGTTGTCCCCCACATCCTCATTAGCCTCATCTTCATCGACGTCAGACTCGCCGTAAGGGTAGATCGGGGACATGGGCGAATATTGTGGAGATTGTTGACCGTTGTTATCGTCCCCTTGCATTCTGACTTGGGACCAATCATAATTTAAATTCATTTGTATTATGATTCCAGGGTTGTCCCGCAGTATTTCCTTCATCCGTTCGCAAATTGTTTCCAAATAGTGTACACTATCGATCGACAGTGTCCAACCCGTACTTGTACCGACATCAGTAGTGGAGTCAGCTTGGCTGATGGTGTTGTTGTCTGCCATGGTTGCTTGTCGGACAAGGAATGACGGTTGATGTGATGCTCATGCAGGAACATGGTGAAGTGGTGGGGGGTGTGGTGGAGTAGTGGGGGTATTTTCAAGGTCATCCAAACGAAGTTTAAAAAAAAAAGGAAAACCTACAAAGTAACATTGAAACTTTCCAATTGATGGTGGCGAGCGTTTTCTTCTGCAACCTTGCCGAACTATGTGACTATGTCTTTGTGTATGTGACTATGCCATACAGTATGAAAAGTACAACCATAATAAGGCCGAACAATAAAAGATAGCCGTTGACTATCATGATATTTTCTGAGTGGATCTGCTTTCTTCTTATCGCCCTCTCCTGCATCCTCTTCTCCAACTCGTGGACGAAGTCACAACATGCGTGAGGACATCTTTCATCTGTTGGTAGGTTTGCCATTGTTGATGTTGTCGATGTGGCTGTTGAAGATGGAATGAGGTTTCCAATTGCGATGTGCCATGTACACCAATAGTCAAGTGGTGGGGGTAACAAAGCAGTGGAGGGGGAAGTTTCAAGGTCATCCAAATTGTGTTTTAAAAAAACCTATCTTGTTACTGAGCTTATATGTCAGTAACAAGATAGGTGTTTTTGCTCTTTTACTTCTTTAATATAATGAAAAAATATACATATTCTACAATGGTTAGGACAAGAAATACAACTGCTAGTCAGCTGAAGTTGTCCAAGTTGTCTGGCTCGGTCTTCATGGATGCTGGTGAGGAAGCCGTTGAGGAGTGTCCAGGCTCTTCCTTTGACTGCCGGGTGTTCCGTATATTGCAAGCGTAAACTTGCACATTTATACGGTAGCCTCGTGCCACCATCAGCTGCAACTCCTTGTATAAGTCGTTTAGCTCCTGCTGAGTCTTGATGCTCACCTCCTCGTAACTTGCGCAACTGACGTTGAGAGACATCCTGATGTTGCTAGGTTGGCTGCTGGAGTAGAAATGAAGCCGAGGCACAGCGTTTGGAGGTACATGGAAAAGTGGTGGGGGTAATGGTGGTGGGGGTATGGAAGATGCAATTAAACACTTCTAAACTTTTTCCATTGATACAAAGGGATGGAACAAATAGCACAGGTGTCCTTGTAGTTTTCAAATCTAAACATTGGTGCTAGAAATCCAAACTGTTTTCTACCACCTTCCTGTACGAACCGTCGAAGGTCTCTGACGGCAGCATTGCCACAAGGCCTACAAAACTTTTCCCCGTCTTGGAACCTATACCAGGAGTATCCCGAATACCCTCTATTATCTTTCTTGTACTCTTCGATATCCTGTTTTACTGTTATAGGGATATTATCTCGTAAAGCCGTCTGGAATAAAGATGCGTCAGTTATAACTCGTTGTAAGCAAAGCTCGTACAAGGTGCTCATCGTTTGCTAGTTGGCAACAGAATGACCGTTTTTCGCATCCAAGCAGGTTTGAATCCTAGTGCGGTAGTGGGGGTAGTTGTGAAATGCAAAGGTCAAAGGTCAAGGTCACCCGCGAAGTTTAAAAAAAATGCAGCATATCAATACGTGAAGTTTGTCACATATTGATATGTTGCATTTTTTGTTTTTTTTTATTTTTTTGTCTTTTATGATTCGTTTATTTATAAAACATTACAACAACAACATATGTACAACATTAAAACTTAAATCTAACACTGCTGCTTGTCAGCGATGTGGATGGTCAACTCTGTAGAATTGCTACCCGTGCAGCCGTGCGACACCAGGTATAGACACCCTGGTTGAATAGAGCGAAGATCCTCGTTTTGTAGAAGATGGACGAATCTCTTGGGCAGGTACACCTGGAACTTTGGTTCATCCCCCGGAGTAAACGGCGCCTCGCTGAGACTGCAGCAGATGGCCTCCCCAACTGTAGTCTCCATCTTCTTCATAGCATGGATTATGTAGTGCTTCTCGTCTTTTAGTTCCGAGCACTTCTTTACAGGTAATATTGTTGACTTGGAGTGAGCATTGAACTGCTCGACCAAAGTCTGAAGGAACTGGTGAGATGCCATGGTCAGGTTACAGATCGTCTTCTTGCTCGGAGATGTTGTCGTCTCGGAATCTCGAGTAATACTCATGCCAGGTCCCTGTCTGCTCCCCACTTATATACTCTCCGTTACCCCCACCACTCCCCACTTCTCCATTTTGAAGGTAAGAGGCGAGTTTATAGGCATTTTTCAAAGCGCAATGTCTATCTTTATCATGTTCTGGGCTTTTTGTACAAATACATATGGTTTCCAGCATGTATTGATAATTCTTATCCAATTCCACATCATTAACCGGAACATGAGTAAATCCTTCGATCCATCTTTTCTTTTCCAGCCCCTTTGTGTAAATATTGGTAAACTTGTCTGAAAAGTGATGCATAATGTGATACAAGTCCGTGTAACTTGTAAAACCATCATACCAATCGATATGATGGAAGTGTTTTGAAATCCATCTGTTGGTAGTAGCGGCTTTACTAGTTAAAGACGAATAAGAACATGGTGGTTTAAATAAAAACGAATAAGGAACACTTGTATTCATGTCCAAAAACACAAGTTCTTTTATAATGAATCTATCATCATTACCACGAAACGCTTGAAACTCAATAATACCAGGCTTGGACTTTACTTGTTGTTCTTCTCCCTTGTCCATTTTGAAGGTCACACGTCTGCTCATTACGAAGTCAGGAGGTCAACTGATTTCCACACCACGGTAGGTACTACTTTTATACCCGGCCGTACAGTTGTTGGCGCGTTGGTGTATATTTAACGTGGGCACCGTCCCCAATAGGCCTAACCCCACAAAATTTTGGTTATTGTTTTAAAAACTAACCATTGTTATTTAAGTTTCCATCTTTATATTTTCCTTGTTTTCATTTTCATCACTAACACTTGATTCTTCTCCTCCATCTTCCTCTTCTTCCTGTTTTACTGATTTCTTATGTAGTTGAGCGTACTTTTCCAATTGTCTCCACATCTGTACTTCATGAGGAACTCTATTAAATATAGAAGTATCTACAGGTCCGTATAATATAGGTGCGTCCGGTTGTTTGTCCAAAGTGTCTTCCAAATAATCTTTAATAATCGAACTTGAAAACACCAGTTGTCTCAAGTATCTTGTTATAGGTTCAGTAGCACAAGTTAAAATGAAAAACTCCTCTCGATTAAGTTGAATTTTGTTATCATGTCTTGTTGTGTCTCTAAACCGTAGCTGATGATCACCACGTTGTTTAATAATATCAATTTCCACATTTGAATCCAAAAGTCCTACTCTTGTCTTTCTTCCAAACATGTTACTACTTAAATAGCATTCTAGTAGATGCAAATGTTTCATAAACGATTCCCAAGCACTGTCCGTAAACAAAATCATTTTGGGTCCATGAGTTAAAATTACAGTAGGGGAATAATCTGTAGATTTCATAACACCGATTAAAACACTTTTATCCAAACTGGAAGAGATTGGGTAAAATATTCGCAAAAATACCTCACTTAATATGTTTGGAGAAATATTATCTTCAATATCCCTTTTTCTCTTTTGTATAGTCTTTCTTCTTTTACCTTTTTCTTCAACATTATTACTGGCGTGAAGTTGTCCGCAAACGTTTTGTTCACCTCCTTCCTGGTGACCTTGAGGATCTAAAAACTCAGATATCTCCTTCTCAATATCTACCACATTTTCAGGTGTACCACTAGGAGAAGCCATATTGAATACGATGCTACCCATACAACAGTAGGCAACAAACTGATGAGGAGCGGTCTGTACGCTCTGCTTTTATACTCGCGGAATGAAACAAAACCGGTTCTTACAATACATTTTTAACAATTCCAGTTAAAGGTGTGTATGTTACGATTTTATCATGTAGAATTAAACAGTATGCAGTTGTATTAGCCGGTATAGCATCGTTGAATTCCATTTCTATTTTTATATCCACACTTGAAGACTTTACTGATTCATTTTGTTTAGAACAATCGATTACAACTATTGGGTAGGCATCGAAATATTTGTCAGGTGGTAATAAAGGTGTATTTGTTTTACCGTAATATGAACTTTGGAATCTCGCGTACATATCGTACAATATACTGTATTTCTTCTTAGTGAATGACACATTTAAATTGTCGTATGGAAAGAATTGTGAATTTAAATAAACTTTAATATTTTTCAAGTCACAATGATCAAATTGTCCTGCATGTTTAGTAATGGCGTCTCTTCTACCTGTTTGTAAACCAAATATAATATACCTGGCTCGTTCTACATAATTCGATGTTTTAACAGTCCAAGTGTGTCGATCCGTAGTAGGTAAACTGGGATGCTCATGAAATTCCCAACTTCTAAATGGAATAACAATATCACGATCGGCTTTTAATTTTCTTAAAAGTAGCATTCTATGCTCGTCAGCCAATTTAACATGTGGAACTCTCCATACAATTTTGTCTAATTTTAATTTCCATTCTAAAGTCGCATCTGTAGTAGCATCTGCAGCTTTAATAATGTCTTTATCGTTAGAAGATCTCAACAAAACTAATTCTTGTTTAACGTTTAATATTATTTTCCTATAATCTTCAGCAAAACCAAGCAGCAAACGTAATGGAATATGAAAATCAAAATATCCATTTGGATTTGGAGTGATCGTGTCAATCGTAGGTAATACCCATCCGGCAGGTTTAAGTAAATTGGTTTCATTGGGTGTTATAGATGTTAATCCTTTTAAAGTTGTCGTAATACCTACTTTTTTAGTGGAATCAACTGTTACACCTGATATTTCATATCTAATTTCATCAAATAGGAAAGCCATAGGATTATTTATAAATGGAACTGTTGTACCAACAGTAGTACCGTCCTTTTTAGTAACTTGTCCTTCAATATACAAGTAACTTTCACATGGTAGTGTGTAAATGTCTTGATTTTGTATGGGAATACGAATTTCATCGTTATTGTTTAATTTCGATGAAGTGTAAGGGTTGTGGGTGTGATATTCTTTTTCCCATAGGGTTTCGTCGAATGTTGGACCCTGCGCTATATCCAGTATATCCATACTCGGTTAATTTTAATCCAATTCTCTCTAAGAAACGAATGTTCTCGCGTGTTAACTCCTCCACAGCTGAAGAGCTACTAATGCGGTTTCCCGTAGGTTGTTCGCTTTTAAATGTTAAACCCATGGTTTTGTATTAAAGTGTCGATTTTAAATGTAATCTAATCGTAATAGGCTCTTCTCTGAAGTCTACCAAGTTACCGTCTTGATCCAATACGCTCAACACGATGTCTGAAATGAAAGTGGTGTTCAACGGTAGATATACCAGGTTTTGTGGCTTTTCAACAATTTTAAATCCAGGTGGTACACTTGGGTAAAAAGTATGTATGATGTGGGTGTTAGCCCCATCCCTGTAAGCACCTTGTATAATGTTACAAGTTATGTCTATACTATTGACTTTTAATATTGTTACTGTTTTCTTACCGGAATGTGTTACATCTGGTTCTAATACAGGCCCATCGTTGGAAAATCCTAATAAATCACCAATTGAGTTTGGTTGAGTGAAATCTATATAATATTTGGAAGTAATTTCAGCTTTCATCGTATTATTATTACCTTTTAATGTTATATTGTCTTTTCCCATTTTAGTTTGCAAAAATTCATTTATATGATCAATTTCATAAGAACCTGTGGGTAACCTGCACTCTTGTAAGTCTGTAAATTTTCCACTGGCATCCTTTCCCTTATAATAATGCAATATGTTATTTTTACCTTCCGTAACATTGGGAATAGAGTTGTACGTTGTAAAATCCAATAGTGCCGCCTCCCAAAACCTTCCTTTTTGCAAGCGTAACGCTGGAAAAAGGATACTTCGTAAAGTGGACGATTTTCCTGTTAATGATACCGTATAGGAAGACATCTCAATAGTGACTGATACTTTTAGCTAGAAATTCCAAACATAAATGGCCGCATATTGAAGTATTATCAGGTTGTTCTCTTTTATAGTTATAATATATGTTTTTAGCAGATTTAAAGTAATTTTGAAGTTCTTTTGGTGGTGGCAAATTACCGAAACTATCAAAATAATATACATTGTTATTTAGTTTCTTATAACAAACCCAATGGGTGCCAGGCCCTTCAGTATTATCCAAATTTACAATTCCAGTCTCATTTTGCCACATTTTCTTTGGTAAACTGTCTTTCATAAACACACCGCGAAAAAATGGTATTTTTAAACAGGAAATATATTTAAATAATTCAATATTGGTTAATGCTTTATGTGGTATGACCAATTGATTTCTTTCATTTAATATGCACGATAAGGTCTTAGGTAAAGACCTGCCCCGTTTTTTACCATTGACCACACGGTGGGCTTCTTCCTGCCTTTTCTTGTAGATCGTCGTCTTCTTTTTATATTTCCTCCATGTTTTCTTGTGGTTGACCTCCTTTTTACTCTCTTTCTCCTCCTTCTTCCACCTCCTACTGCTGTTTTAGCCTTCATACCTGCTGTTACTGCTAAAGCTGCTGCTTTTTCTGCTATGCTAGCGTCACTTGATTTTACTCGTTGCCAAGCTATGTCCGCAAGCTTTTTGTCAGCTATTGATCTATTTTTTGAATCGGCAAACGTGGAATATGCGATATCGTGTTCTTTACAAGCCTGATCTAACTTGTTTATGCCAGGATCGCCTCTTTCCAGTCGTTTTTTCAATTTAGTTCCTGGTCCGCAATACTGATAACCTCCTGGTATATGAAATTCGTATGGTAATGCGTCTATTGCTCTATTTACTATGGATCCTACTGGAATTTGTTTTAAAGCTTTACTTAACAGAGAAACCGCTGTGGACGTGATCCCACCTCCTTTCCTTGCAGTGTCTCGATATGGACTGATGTACTTGAACGTCATTATTGTCCTTTTATAATCGCAATGTGCAACTCATGTGTTAACTCTATGACGAGTTGGAAATAAATGAAGTTGTTTATTGTGTTCTTTTATTAAATATCAATATCACCCCAATTTGATGATCTAAACTGTTGTGTATTAGGGTGAATAAAGTACTTTTTAAAAATTTCCCGTTTAATCCAACCACCTCTCGAGGCTTCATCCCAAATTTTATGACCTGGCCCTCCTCGAAGAACTTCCGGTGTGAAATGATTGTGTAAATCAAATATCGCATTACCTAAAACTTTTACAAGAAAATTAACAGTGACAGCATTATCTACATGTTCAGGGTCTTTAAGGTTTGTTATACGTTTATTATTACAATCATACACTTTACTATCCTTTAATGATGTTGTAATGGTCTGTCCTACAGTTGCAGCATCATTTGCTTCTCTTCCTTGTGCCAAGTCTCTTATCACTCTATTATTACATGTAAACCATCTAAAATATTTATCTGGATCTAGATGTACGGTTTGTGATAAAGCAGCTGCATCATGTTTTTCATAACCCCATCCCATATTTGATAACTTTTTATCCATGCAATCCCAAGCATCATTTTTGTATGTTAATAAATTAAATTTTTCATTACCTTGAACAAATTCATCCCCTTGCTTCGATACTACTTGATCTTGTTTTACAAAAGAGGTTGTTTCTTGTTTTAAGGTTTCCATCATTTGACCCACTGTTGCACCATCTGATGGCGCCGAACCATCTTTAACATTTGCTAAACAATTATTAAAACAATCTATAACCCCTACATCACGTATGATGCAATGATCTTTAATATATTTTAGATTTACAGCATCGTTTTCAGTTTTTGGATAGCCTATATCATTAATAACAAATTTATAAAAAGAAAATCCATCTTTTGTCTTTTCAGGTATCAAAGAATGTAAATAGCGTCTATTTACGCTGTCTTTTGCATCTTTAGGGTCATCTACGTTGGATATACGTTTATTGTTGGCACTATACGTTTTCCCATTGAATTTTAACGTATTTTTTAATTCAGATGACAAATAACCTTTGTTTATCGCATCACCATTTTCATTTGGTTTACCAACGTTGATAATTCTATGATCTTCCGCGTCATATGTGTTATTTTGTAGTTTTAATGTTGGCGATATCTTTTCCTTTAATATTTTTAAGTTTATTGCATCGTTTTCATCCGAAGGATCTTTTATGTTTTTTAACCTTTTATTACTCATATCATAATCTCCATCAGGTGTTTGTGGTAAACCAGCACTTCTTTTTAAATTATTCGCATAATATAACCCATCCGAGGAGTAACGTCCGAACTTGTCAACACTCATGGTGCAACTGAATAGTACTCTAAGGAGTAACGCATTTTTATGAGATTACCCCACGGTTTCGGAGTTCATCCACTAAAGCCACCCATTCGTTTTCCAATCCAGTATGACCCGCTTCTTTAGCTTCATGTATTAGTTTCATTCTATCCACCAATTTATTGATGTTATTATAATAAATCACATTTGTGTTATATAATTTCTTCATTAAACCTGTACCTGTAACGGACTTACTTCTTTTTCTTCGTTCCTGAGCACTTACATCCAAAGTGGATGCCATAAATCTTCGTTTTACAGGTTTTCTTTGTGTTAACGGCATTGTTTGTCTTCTAGTTGGTATTAACTTGGATACAAATTCTTTATATTTTAAAGACTTAGATCTAAAAGGAGGCTGGTCAGGTAAATACTTTCTCCTATATGCATTTGTCTGTTCCAAAATATTTTTATATGCTTCCATGTCTTTTTCTTTCACTAACGATACTGAAGGCTTATTTTCAAATAATAATTCAAATAATCCTTTTGTGCCCTTATATCTTTGATTACCAACAATAATATTATCATGTTCATCAATGTTTACCGGGCTATTACCAACCATTAAACCGTCTTCTGTTAGTCTTACCCCATAACTATGGTAGTTTTTATTAGGATTTGTTCCAGCTAACATTTTTATCATGTATTTCCTTCCTAAAGGTCCTTTGTTATGAATGTTTTCACCCAACAAGCTTATGTTTGACGGACCTTCCCTTGTCTCTTCTTCTTTTTCCTCTTCACTAGCAGTTGATACAACTTCATGTCCTCTTTTGGCTTTTACTTCATATAATTCTTTTATTCCACTATAGTCCGGTGATTCTAGCTCTCTTTCAGGTTCTCCACCGGTAAAACCACTATACGTAGAGGATTCCGGGTCTTCATCACTAAACTCTTCTGATTTTACATTTTCTCTTTCAAACTTCGTAATAGGTGCAATCGCATCTCCTTCCAATACAGGTTTAGCAAATTTTTTGTTTAATTGTTTCAAGGGTTCAGTAATAGGTTTAAAAGTAGATTCAAGGAATTTCTCCCTCTCGCTAATACCTAGTTTCAATGCTCTGTTTTTAGCCCGAATAGAATCACTAAGTGATTTTATTTCTTTTACTAATTTTTCTTGGTTAACCATGTTTGTAGCAAGACGTGTTGTACAACAATGAATGTGTTATACCGCGTTTAATGTATTAATATAAATTTATCAAATCCTATCCTGTATCGACCATTGTTTAGCGGTTGTTCCTTCATAATTGTTAGGAACCCATACTTTTCAGCTTAAGCCTTTCCACACAACTCTTTAAATCGTTCAAATGTCATATCCGCATTTACATGATCAAAATATATATGTTTTAGGTTGGTTTCGTCCTGTTTAAATACAATTAACATGTTTGCATTGTCTCTAATGAGTTGTTTAGGTATTTTGCTGTAAGTTTGGCCAATATAAATGCTATCTATGTTGTTATGTCGACCCATAGCGAAGTAATTCCTTATTGTGTTTTGGTTTTCACAAGATACATCGTCGAATATAAACACGGAGAATGGTTTAGCTTCTTGTGGCTGCATGACACTCTCGCTTGCATTAAACTTTAAATATTTAACTTCAGGCACATTAGTCAGTATCTTTTCCAATAATTGATACTTTGGTTGTTGTAGTGATTTTGAAAATACATATAGATTGTTAAATCGTAATCCTTTAGGGTTTGTAATCAAATTGAATACTACATTAGTTTTTCCACAGTTGGAAGGTCCGGTAACCAGACAACGAACGGTGTTTGGTAACAAATTGCCATGTTTCCCACTATTGAATTCTGAATTATCCACTGTGAGTTCATCTATATTATTAATAGTAAAACTCTCTTTTTGTGGTACTATCTCCATCCTTTGTAATGGTTCAACCTAAAATGATTCTCTATCGTTATATCAAATCCTTTTTAGGTATCCAAGAATCTTCCGTCTTATTAAATCCTAACCATCGTACTTTGACCTTATCTTTTTTCCGTTGCAACACCTTTTCAACTAAATATACATCGCCTACTGTTGATTTTAACATTTCATGTCCATAAAACCCTCCTTCAAGCAATTGTCCTTTATTATCTTTTAAAATATATGTCTCAGGTACTGTAGGTTGTACTTTGAATACAGTAAAAACCTCATTGGTCCAATTTGGCAGGTATCTTTTACTGAATACACCTTTATATTTACTTATTCGCACTTTATCACCCACATTAAATTTTTTAGGCTTTAGTTTTTCAACTTTTGGTTTAGTATTCGTTTTTATACGTTTTAATACAAGGTTTTCATTTTTACTAGTTACTTGGTTTGGTTTCATCCCGATAGTCCTATGAAATTTGTTATTGTAATCGTTTAAAGTTTTGGTAACATATCAATCCATATGTGCGATCCTCTGTTGGAAAACATTTTATACATTGCACTTTTTAAAGTTCTATTGAATCTTTCGATTATTGAGGCTTTTACTTCTGAATTGGTTGAATAATGGTTTATATTGTGTTTTTTCATTAAATTTGCAAATTCCTTATTAAAATATTCTTTTCCATCATCTGTTTGTAAATGTTTAATAGTATGTTTGTCTCTTTGTATAGCTGTTTCCATTGCTTTTGTAACACTTTTGCCACTTTTATCTTTTAGTGGTAAAGCATCTGCCATTTTTGAAAAACAGTTAATAACAGTCAATATGTATTTATATCCTTTATTTTGTTTGCTATAAGGAATCATTTCGATTAAATCCGCTTGATATAAATCATTAATTCCTTTTATCACCGTATTTCTTCGTGGAAACTTTCTTCTTGCAGGTTTATGAAGTTCGTTGACAATTTGTTGCTTCAAGTCCTTCATATTGCAGGTTTCAATGTTTGTTGTATCACATGTATAATCACAATGAATGCTGTTTTAAATATTCACATCATTTATATGGGTCAAGGTCATCCAAACTTGTGTAAAAAAATGGGGAACACGGCGTTGGACTTGCCGTGTTCCCCATTTTTTTTACGGAAGGAGAAAGGAATAAGATCGAAGTTGTAGAAGGACGAAGAATAGGTTACTAGTTGATAGGGTTTAAGGAGTAATGGCCGAAAGGAAGAGTGTGGATTTTGTCGGGCAAAATATGTCTTTTATCATCCCGAGCTGACAGTGCTTTTTTAATTTCGGTGACACTGTAGACTTGATGCTTGAAGCTTCGGATATTGTTGAATGTTGCTGATATCGTAGTATCTTCAAACAAACAAGTCTTGTAGTGGTCAAATGTTACGTGTTTTTTCAAATAAGATGTCTTCACTCCTTTTGCTTTCTTGACTGTCGGTGTGTTGTTCTCGTGGTACATCTTAAATGAATACAATTTCGCCATCAGCGCCACTATTTCTTCTAAAGGCATTCCATTTGCTTCATCTTTGAATTTTCCAATTACTTTTTTATATTTTTCATTAAAATTTGGATGGTTCTTCGGATAGTCAGAAAAGTCGAAATCTTCTTTGTATAGAAAAGTCCTTAGGTCTTCATACATGTCCAAAGTCTTTATCCAGTAGATAAACGCGTCCGTATCCATGTATGCGACTCCAATGTTTTCCCTTCCGTAGTGTTTAACCATTTTGTTATAATGGAAATCATACATCAGGGTTTTACTTATATCCAAAATCGACATACCTATGTATAACGGACGGTCCATGACTATTGTTGTTTTCTTCATACTGACAGCGACTAGATTTTCGTTTATAATCATGGATGTTCCGAAATTTGGTTTTTGCACTAATTTTTCCAATTTCCTAGGATCACTCACTAATTTTACATTTTTGTGTTTTCTTTTGTTCTCCAAGGTCTTCCCAAAGATGGCATTGTTCATTAATTTATAGAAGTCCTTTTCAAATGCTGTTGTCGCTGCAGCTCTTCTTGTAGTGTTGGAATCAATATATGGTTTCAACCAACAAGACTGGGTGAATTCAATTGCTCTATGAATTCTTACTATACGTAGACCCAATTCAAGAGCCTGTTGAACTACCCAGTAGTGAGCCACATACCGATCTTTATTCTCCAAGGTCATCATCAATTTTGGCCATCTTCCTGTCGGTGAAACTTCAGTCTTGGCTAGGAGAGGCAAGTCGTAGTGATGGTCATGAAGGTGCTCCGGGTATTCAAAATCACAGTCCAAAATATAGCCTTTTGGACCATCCTTTGGAATCTGTGAGATGTCTCCGATGGTGGCCGGGTCGATCCATTTGAAGTCAGCGTAGGGAAGCGGATTTGACATTGCCCAACCATAAAGGTTGTTTGCGTCAAAGTAGCCAAGGTAGACCGATGGTTGTTGCTCGTCGAAGCCGGGGATGTACTTGTTGTTGGCTTTGACATGACGTGTTACTGCTTGTGTCAAACCGCCCCGTACACCAGATTCCATCATGAGCACCATATCAATATCCGTTAGAAGTTCCAGTCGACAGTTGGTTGACTTTAGCATAGCTTGCCATGCTAATCCTGGAGATGTGTACGAGTGTAGAGGGTCCAGTCCATAGGCGGAGAAGCAGGTGTTTCTGAATTCTTCCATCACATCGCACAGCAGAGTTACGTCCAATTTTATATAAAAGTCAGAATATTCCCCCAAGGTTTGAATGTTTAGTTGATTCCACACATTACATGCATGATTGTAGTCTTCAACGGAGATTTCACTTTCGTTTAATTTGCTATTGAAGGCTTCAATCGGTGGAAGACTAGTTTCTTCAAACTTTTCTGTAGAAGTTATATAATCATAGGGGAAAACTCCTTTCCTTAATACTAGGTCCAATTTATCTTCAGGTACAATTTTGCTTGTTTCTTTTAAGTCTTCTCTTCTTAGGTTCTCTGACAATTTGGCTAAACTTGATGGCATAAATCTGTAAGAGTCTACAAAGCGAAGTTTAATTTTACCTACTGTTTTTGAAAAACTGATGTACTTTTCCAATGTTGTAGCAAGAACATCAATTTTACCGTCATCTCTTCCTAACTCTGGTATAATAAAGTGGGAGTCGTAGCCGCTAAGATTGTGTAAAACAACAGGAATAAAGTTTGGCAGTTTGTAATTTATATTGCATGAATTACAAGCAGCTCCTCTGTATAACCCTGTCAGATGATCGTGGTCTCTTACTTTTTGGTTTTCTTCACTAAAGGTTTTCTTGCATAGATAACATCTTGTCGCTACGTTGTATTCTTCTTGTTGCTTTTGGTTTAAAGGTTCCATAGGTACAACATTGCCGTATAAGCGTTGCACCTTTTCAGCAATGTCATACAACAGGTCTACAAAATACTTAGCGGCTTCTTCCCCACGGTAGAGTATTGGAGTGGATGTTAAACCATAGTCTTGCAATTGGTTCTCAGACAAGGTTGACTTCACCAATAGGCAAAAACTATTGGGCTGGTGCAGCTGGTATTTTGTTCTTCTAGTCACCTCACCGTCCGGCAGCTCCTGTGATATTAACGTAGATTCAAAATCTGCGTAGATGACCAGTGGAATACGATATTGGTGGATTATTTTGTTGAATTGGATAAACGCTCGAGATGGTGGTGGCAGACTAACCTTCACTTCATAATTCTCGTTACAGAGTCTTTTATGTTCCGTCATCCATTCAGATCCTCCACGTCTTAGTTCTTTATATGTGAAACAGAAACATCTTTTACACACTGTTAACCTACGTTTATGTTTTGATAATTGATTCCATACCAAGGCTACAAAGTCCTTTATCCATACATAATGGGAAATTTCACCCTTAGTTATCAATAGCAAATCCGTGTGGTTTCTCTGTTCAACTTTTACTACCCGCAAAGGATAAACGTTGTTCGAATCATCCAGACCAAAAACATTGACTGAAACGCCAGGATTTTTCTTTTCAAATTTGCCAATGTCTTTCAAGGTAACTGGATAGGTGAGACCTTGAAAGTTGTAGCGGTGTTCATTTTCGTAATATTCTCTACCAACTCTTTCAGGATGATCTTTAACATACTTGGTTAACATTGCATACTTGAAACATTCATTACCTTCATTTTGCACATTCCTACACGATTTAGTGTTTTGGATTTTCTTTGGTAGAGGGATAAAAATACTACCCCTTAAACCATATCCATGCTTGTGAACCCTTACATCCATACCTTCAATTGATGACAAAGTCCATCCAGATCCTCTTCCTTCATGTTCTTGAAGTTTTGTTATAAGTTCTTCCAAGCATTCTTCAATAATATCATCGATGTTGGAGGTGAAGGTAAGGGTTCGGTTTTTGGTAATGAACGCTCTCAATGCTGTTTCACCATCAGTATTGTTAAACATAGCCTCTAACACCATTCCAAATTTAATAAAATTTAATCTTTGTAGTTCTTCCCTCAAGGTTTGACCAACAAGTTCCTTAGCCTGGGTTATAAATGTTTCCAATTCCAATTGAACATTATTAATTTTGAAATGTGTTACAACTCGTCCTGGCAAGGCCATGGTGCGCAGTTGTTTCACATCTTCCAGTTCTTCTTCAGTGTCCTCTTCTTCAGTGTCTTCTTCTTCAAAAGGTTTTCTAGCAGTAGATGGTCCAGCACCAGCAAATTGGATCACACTAGGTCTTTTTCTTTGCATTTGCTGTAGATAGCTGTCCCAGTAGTCCGTCTGCTTCTGGTGCTCTTCCAAAAACCGGTCAATTGAGTCTAAGTCTATTTCATCCATGGTAATATCTTCTTTTCTATCTTCGTCTTCATGTAATTCTCTGTGTATGGTGAAAAGATCTTCGTCTTGAAAGATTTCCCACAAATGTCGCAAAGAGCCATTTCAAACAGTTTGGCTTTGAATGTACACTCTGTGAATGTCCACGCAATAATGAGCAGCGCACTCCACAGGGACCCTTTATATCCGAGGCAGATAGGTGGGGAAAGTGACGTCATATGGAAACAGGTTATCACTCATGTGCTAAATTTAGCCTTTACACAACCGTTTGTAATACATTTATCAGTAGGCTTGATAAATTGATGATATTTGGTCTAGATTCAATAATTTGTACAAGTTTTTTCAAAGACGTCTGTTTGAGCAAGTTTATGTAGGTCAAGGTCATTTGGAATTATTATTTTGAGCGGGGGATAGAGCACTAAGCAGCATCATTTACTACAAAGTGCTCTATCCCCCGCTCACATTCTTTTTTTTAACTTTTTGTTTAAACTTTTTACAAGGGTGAAACATCACCATCAGAGTCGGAATCATCCTCATCACGGAATAGGCAGCGATGACAATACATAATTCTTCTGGCAACTAACATCCTATCCATTGGACGATGGGGAGTGTCTTGTTCTTGTTCTTCTTCTTCGATTTCCAATTGGAATTCCATTTCCGACTCAGATGACGACTCTAATGTTTCGTAGGCGTGCAAGTCCACTTCATTGTCCGTTGAACCAGCTTCGTCAGAGTCCGTTTCAATATCCATTATCTCTTCCTCCTCCTCTTCTTGATCAACCGCAGGTAGTTGGTCCTCTACTTCTATAATTTCTAGAGGTATTACCTCCAGAATAGAGACAATTCTGTTGCGATGGAACACGGTGTTGTCAAGTGGAGCCATGGTATGGAAGTGTTGTATCCATCCAATTTGCTTACCCTTTTTATACCCCCACCAACTATACAATTTATGTGGGTCAAGGTCACGTAAAGATACCCTTTGAGCGGGGGATAGACCACTAAGCAGCATGCTAGTCCATTGCCGCAAAGTGATCTATCCCCCGCTCTGTTCTACAAAACCTCAATCAAGTCCAAGTCCAAGTCCTGTTTAACACATTTTATTCTAATTCCATATCCAATTTAAAAATTTCAATTTCACATGGTTTACATTCCTGATGTATCAAACACTCCAGCTCTCTAAACATATCGTCCAGTTCATCCAAATTATGATGTCCTACTTTTAACACATGAAGGTGGTTCATGCTTTGCATTGTAGCATGACCATCAACAAACAAGTTTCTTTTCCACGCTAACATAAATTGGCAGTTTTCTTGAAAGATTTTTCTCACCAAACAATCATACACAGCCGTCAACATGTCTCTACAATCTTCATAGTGTACCATCACAGAATACCTGTCCAAGTTAGCACCAAGCAGCGATCCACTCATTGTTTCTAGCGTTCCACTGGAAGGTCCAAAGCAGAATGAAGTCGAGATGTATAGACCCCCTCTTTTATACCAGTTAACCGGTTGTCCTTGCTGTAAAGTGGGTCAAGGTCATCCAATGCTACCCTTTGAGCGGGGGATAGACCACTAAGCAGCATGCTAGTCCATTGCCGCAAAGTAGTCTATCCCCCGCTCTGTATTCTACACACACACACACACACATGTCCCTGTCCAAGTCTTTCATTACATACCCAATATATATTCAGTTCCTTCATCATCACTATCACTCATCACTGCTTCCACAAACTCCACAGGATTAAAGTTAAATTGTTTCAATTGTTCTTTTAAGTTTTCAATTTGTTGGTCCTTTACTTCTAAAACACTGTGAAGGTGTGATATGTAGTCCGCTGCCTCGTTGATGCTTGCTACTCTCGGATCGCCTAACTTCAAGCTGGGAACTACACCCTGCAGCCTGAAGTACGCCATACGCCTTTCTTGCTCCTGCCGTTGACCAGGACTGAGCAAGCCTTGTCCGTCTTGGCTTACCTCCAGCAAGGTCCGTAGCATCGGAGCTTTGCAGGCGTTTGCCCGAGCAACAGTTATGCTGTGGAATGGTCGAGCAGGTTCACGAGTAGCAGGCAGGACGTTGGCAGCACGCCTTCTTGAAGAAGAAGAGGAAGCCTGAGAAGTTTTGGAGTTGAAAGCCATGTTACAGTGCTGTATTCAGCTAAGCGGTACAAAGCAGAATAACCAAACTGCACGTTAATACCCGTATATATACACTTATCAGTGGGGGGGGTACTAGCTAGCCTTGGTAAAGTGGGTCAAGGCCATCCAAAAACACTACCAGAACGGGGGATAGATCACTAAGTGGCATGTTAGTCCATTGCCACAGAGTGATCTATCCCCCGCTCTGTATTTCACATTCACGCACACATTCATACAAACACACAAGTCCCAGTCCAAGTCTTTACCCACACACCTATCCACTCTCATCCTCACTATCATCACTGTCCAACAGGCTTTCACACTTCTTAATTAGTTTTTCCCATTTACTCCGGATATAAAGTAGCTCCCTGCGAGTATTCTCTAGCATTCTGTCCCTTTGCTCTATGACTTCGTCGTACCACTCGATGATGTTTGGTGGAGTCTGGGTTGATGCGTCCATCGTGGTTGGTTGAGAAGCTCCGCTGCTCCGCAACTCCTTCCTCACAGGACCAAAGCCGGAGAATCGGACACGACTCCTTGACGAAGGCCCGATCGGATTGGTCCAATGCTCGGGCTGGAGTTGGAGGCAGCCGGGCCAGAGGTAGAGGCTGGGACGTTCATAGCAGACATGGTGGTGTTCAGCTTAACGGTGTAAAGCAGAATGAGAGGACGGTTGATCACCACTCCTATATATACCCATTTTTAGTGGTGGGGATAACACGGGGGGGGGGGTTTAAAGAAATTTTGCTTAGTCTTCCCGGTCATCAGTTTTACATACCTTTAGCACACCCATTATTTTGGTTTCTTCTATAACTTTACACACCTCAAACACCCAAGCAAACAGCTCATCTATGTTGTTATAATTAATTTTTGTCCAGTGTTCATACTTATGAGTTTGGTTGTTTATAATACATAGATAAAATGTAGACCCGTCTCGTCTTATACAATACTCAACTTCCATTCTATGCTGGTTTAGCACTTCCCAAGCATTGTGTTGATCTATCAAGAAGTCACCACCTTTGTAATTGTACCGTGACATGTTTACCACGGAGCACAGAAACAGACTGAAGCAAATGAACGGATCATACAAGCTTAGTAAGAGCGTTAGAGTGGGGGTATCACGTGATACACAACATTAGTTGTAAGGTTAGCACTTTACTTTAAACAGTAATTTATATGGGTCAAGGTCATTCAAACTTTGAAAAATTTTTACCTCCAAACACTTGTAGCAAGCTACAAGTGTTTGGAGGTAAGTTTTTATTTGTTAAAGATTTTTGTAACTTAGTCTTCGCCCTCAAGGACACGGTTTGAGATTGTCCCAGTGACTTTACATCACCGCCAGGTTAAAGTATTATACAAGTCAAGTGTTTTTTTTTTTTTTTTTTTTTTTTTTTTTTTTTTTTTTTTATAACTTGACTTGTATAATACCCCTCTCCCTTACTTTAAGAGGGTTAAGACTAAATTTGGAAACATAATTTGGAAAAAGACTTTTTAAATATTGTCCAACACAGCCTAACAATTTTGTTTTTTTGGTGGGCCCATGTCCTAGTCCATTTCCCACATGGTTTCACATCCTTTCCTTCGTATTAGATAGGCTTTAGGGATGAAAAATTCTCTTTGTACCATCCGAGGTGGTACTTGCATTGTACAAAGGTGGCCTTCACCTTTTACAACGATTTCTACTTTCTTATTACCTGCTCCATATGTCTGACCAATGAAATAATATTTTTCATCAACCTTTAGTCTTCTAATATCCCGCGGTTGCGGACCGTGGGGATGTCTGAACTTGAACGTTTTAGGCTTAATGTACAGAGTATAGGGTTTGAATTGCCGAAATTTGACTGTACTTTTGAGGTGTCGTTGGCAGCGATCCCCTTCTGCACAAGCAAGTTTCTGGCAACACAAAACCCCAAACTTACTAGACATCCAAGCGTAATCGCATTTCTTACCCTTGCCAGCAGGGGCTTTAACGCGTTTACGTTTCTGTGTTGGACTCTTTAGCGGAGTGTCTTGGAGCTTCTCTGAATTAGGCTGGCTAGAAGGGATGGGGCTGGAAGGAGGTAGAAGGGGCAAAGATTGTTCAAGCGGGATGGAGCAAACAATTTTGGGCGGGGTAGGAGAGCGTGTTAGGTCTATGGTGGGAAGATCAGGGGAGAAGATGGATTTACGGGTGGTTTGGTTGGTGTAGGTGGCATGGGGGATATAGGTGAGGGACATTGGGATGTAGTGTATGAGAGGATTTTCCGGGTTCTGCTGTATGGGGTGATCCTCGACCTAGACGTCTCTTCAAAAACCGCAGACTCCGATCCTGAGTCCGATAGCAGCGAGAGTGCTGGAGAGGCTACCGGGACTCGACCTGACGACTTGACGAGTTCTCCTGACGATGGCTGTGCACCAGCCTCTTCCACTGTCGCCGGCAATGGCGACAGGCTGGGCATTGAGGCGGGCTGTGGCGGCGGCGGCGGCGGTGGCGGCATCGTCAGGCAGCTCAGGATGTTCGCAGTCATCAGGTATTCCAGGATCGAAGTCGAGGATGATGAGGGTCGAGACGTGTCGGTCGAGGTTGAAGTTGATGGGTAGTTTTTCAGCTTCAGACCCATTTTACCCATTGTAATGAATGAAAAGAATAGATGTAAAGAAAGAAGTGAACTTGTAAAACAAAAGTCTCAAGAGCGAGAGAGAGTACCTGTCCGTATGGGAGCTTGGACCGGAATGAGAAGTGCGTGCAGCCCGGCCGCCTTATATCCCCACCGGGGCTGCCACGCCCAGGATATCAGGGTGGGGGTGGGGGTGGGGGTGGGGGTGGGGGGAGGGGGGGGGAGGGGGGGGGGGTTCGCACTTTTGCCGGGGGGGGGGGGTTCGCACTTTTTAAAAAAATAAGCCCCACTTGAGGCATTTATGTTACCATAGCTGAAGCCTCCCAAGGGACCCAACTATAAACAACTCCAAACTTGTGGGTTACAAATACCTAACTGTTATATTTTTTTAACAGACATTAATGTATTAACTGTGTTAATAAGACCTGACTGTTAAACACTTTGAAAGATTTTACATATTTAGGTCAAGGTCACGAAAAAACTTTAAAAAAATTAAGCCCCACACCCCCCTTTGGGGGTGTGAGGCACTTGGGTTGTCATCGCTGTAGCCTCCGAAGAGACCCAACTATGACAACAAGGCAACATCCAATGTCGTGTACCCTTCGCCACGCAAGACTTGTAAACATTTACTGCATTGTCTTTTCAGTAGCTAACAAAGATTCATTTACATAATTTTGTGTTTCCAGAAGGAAACAAACTGAGGACACCCTAGTGGCTTACGTCCTCGTCCGAGTGCAGAGGCCGCCGCAACCTTTTGCATGCCAGCGTACAAACGGACATGCTCCCAAATGTCATCCGCAACCTTTTGCATGCCTGGCAGGAGCCTACCGATAATTAAAATAGGCTTTACACGGGGGCCTACTCCCGTAACCTATCTTTAATATTTTTTAATTTACAATGCATTGAATTTTTACAAGTCTTTGTGGGTCAAGGCCACACGGACATTAAAAAATTTCGGCCCCCGTACATCCATGGCGAACCACGAATGTTCGGGGGCCTTGGGGACTAAAAACACAAATAGCTAACAAAGATTCATTTACATAATTTTGAGTTTCCAGAAGGGAAACATACTGAGGACACCCTAATGGCTTACGTCCTCGGTCCGAGTGCAGAGGCCGCCACAACCTTTTGCTTGCCAGCTTACAAACGGACATGCTCCCCAAATGCCATCCGCAACCTTTTGCATGCCTGGCAGGAGCCTACCAATTATTAAAAGTGGCTTTACACGGGGGCCTACTCCCGTTCCCTGACTTTACAATTTACTTTGAGCATTGAAAAAGCTCAAGGGGGGATTGCTAAAACAAGCGTATACACTTTAGAAACATATAACACACTTACAACACACAATTGAGCTCAACGTAGTCAATGCTGGAACAAGCACATACACATAAAACACATATAACAAACAAGACACAAAGGATAAAAGACACAGGAGACATAGGGTACAAGTAAAACACTCTCATATAAAACAATTCGCAATACCCAAACGCAAGCGCAATATCTTACAACTAATACAAGTCTTAAAGTTAGAGTAGACTTCGCTAAACACTGAAGGCGCCATTCAATGTTTAGTGATGCCTATGGCGGTCCGTCCCGGTCGTTCACGTTCAACGCGCGGGAGCGGACTGCGAGCCGGCTCTGGCTGGACCCCCTTATATCCCCGCCGGGGCTGCCACGCCCAGGATATCAGGGGTGGGGGAGGGGGTGGGGGTGGAGGTGGGGGGGGGGGTTCGCATTTTTGTCGGGGGGGGGTTCGCATTTTTGTCGGGGGGGGGTTCGCATTTTTGTCGGGGGGGGGGTTCGCATTTTTGTCGGGAGGGGGGGGGTTCGCATTTTTGTCGGGGGGGGGGGGGTTCGCATTTTTGTCGGGGGGGGGGGTTCGCATTTTTGTCGGGGGGGGGGGTCAGGTAAGTTAAGTGGGTCAAGGTCACCCACAACACTTGTACTCTAAGTGTTGGCTATACCCCACCACAACTGGGTCCCTAGGCTGCACAACACCGCTTCGCCAGTATGTCTCCGGCTTCCATGCGGTGCGTCTCGCTGTTCTCTAGCTCTCTATATGTAAGTAATTTTACAAGTTCTGAATGTAGGTCACTACACTTAACTTTGGGACGATATCGACTTGTGGTATTTCAGTGTTTTGACTCAAGGTCATCACACTTTAACTCTAGCACATCGGTTATCGTACCAGAGGTGCTCAATAACCTAACTTGTAATGTTTAGGGTGGCGTTTGCACGCCACGTGGTATCGCCATGAGTGTCCAGTCCAAGTTTTAAGTTACATTAATTTTACTGTAATCTTTTCCATTTCCGCTTCGTTTTGCCAAAGTATGAGGTGTCGCTTAATAAAGTTGTATTTCTCTAAAGTTATAGGAGATTGCAGGGATACAATTAGTTTATTTAGGAGACTCTTCATCTTGGAGTTTAACACAATTTCCACTTTGACTTTGCTTCCTCGGCTCTCACAGCCTAAGCTGTACAGAAATGTTTCTTCTAGTGCCAACTCGGGCCGAGAGAACAGTGTGTTGACTGTAGGACAGCTCATGGTGAAGTGATGCGATACTCCAGCGTACCACCTCACCTTCCCCCACCACTGTGACCTTCCCCCACTCCTGCTGTTTCCCCCACCTCTTTTCCCTTGACTCATGCGCTACAAGCAGTCTCTCAGTATTGTGCGGACTTTTGTGAGGGGAAGCCATGTCGCGGGACGCTTTAGGTAAGAAACTTAGCCGTGTTAAGACTTTGTTAGTTGCTCACTATCCACCACTCAAAGTTAAGAAGGTTTCGACTTTAGCTAAGTGGCGCAAACTGTTGCGTGGACACCCTAGGTTTTATACCAAACAGACTAATGTCAGTTTTACTGATGAAGATTTGTTTAGAATATTAGATGAAATGACTTTTCCTTGCAAAATTCAGTTAGTTACTCCCATTCCTGACAGTTTAGAGTCTTAGTCTCTCAAGCCGATATACCTAGAGTACACAGAGCCTGACAGTCAGTCACTCGGTGGCTGTCGTGGGGTGCGCATCGGTGTCGGCGCTCCGTTGTTAAGTTTTCAAGGTCACAGTAATATGAAATTGGGGGTGTTGTGCTAGTTCAAGGTCACCTGAGGGATTACCGATTGCCCATTTAGGCAGAGTCATGTCAGAAACTCGGGTTTAACTTGGCACTTTTGCCGTTTCTCGTCCAATATTCGCTCCAAATGGTCAAGGTCACGAGGACTCGGACTGAAACTCGGAGCGTAGTGCGAGAAACGGCAAAAGTGCCAAAAAATTTTAAGTTTCTGCGTGACCTTGACCTTAGTGGCGTCGGTGACGTCGTTTTGATGACGTAAGGGGTGATGACGTCATCAGCACGTCATTTCTGTGACGTCATGGGTGTGACGTCATCGAAATGACGTCATTAGTGATGACGTCATCGATTGCGTCATCGATGACGTCATCGATGACGTCATCGGTGAGGTCATTGACCTCGATGACGTCATCCCTCAGGTGACCTTGAACTGGGCCAGCATCCTCAATTTTGCACTACTCATTGCGATAAACGTTGTTTTCGGAACCGTCAGCTGTGATCGAAACTAGTTGATTCCCGGTGGGTTGGATAAACGTGTTTGTAAACAAAGTTTTCGGGACTAGTCCTCGAAACAGTGGTTTTCGGGACTAGGCCGGAAAAAAACTTCCAATGTTTGACACCACTAGCGCTGATATTCTGCTTACAGTAACTTAATCCTCGCTGAATCCAATATATAAATGTCAAACAGCTGATTGTTTAGTTGTAAATAGTTCAAATACAAGATAAACAAATAACAACGTAAGAGGGTGTATACGGGGCCTACAGGCCCCGGTGTATATAGGTTACAATTTATTAATTTTTATCCAAACTGTATATTTATTAAAGGTGGTATGATGAAAAGTACTGTTCGTAACTCGTCCGAAAGTGGTATATCGGTGCTCAATCGAATTCAAGTACTCGGCTTCGCCTCGTACTTGAAACTCGATCTTGCACCGATAACGACCACTTTCCGGACTAGTGACGAAATATACTATTACAGTGAGTAACAGTGAACTTGTAAAAAAAAAATAATATTTGTACAGAAATTTTCACAGTCCGATAAGAGTTAATGCATTGCTGCCAAATCTTTACCTACTCCCCAGATGTAAATGACAACATTGCAGAGTGAGAGGGGGTGAGGGGCATACAGCTGTTGTTACCACTTTATCTTGCAACAAAAATACTGAACAAAAATATTTCTTTAAACACCCCCAATTCACCAAACCTACATACTTATACTCATAATGCATTTATATTTAACCAATTATTAAATCACAAAATCCCAAAAAAAGTCGCCCAGTACGTATGTATGCTGATAATTGGATATTAACATTAAATGAATCCCGCAAGTTTTGCGAGAACACCGTTCAAGTTTCCATGAATATACTTGTATCCTGTTAGTGTTATTTTTTTACGAGAAATACCAACATGACAAATTCTATGGAAATCCTTGTGACCAATCTGGTAGATTGATAATTTTTTATAATCGATGATAAGGTTATTTTGGTGTTTCCAAGAGCCAGTTTATGCTCCAAGCTTCGCAGTATCACCGCTAGGTGAAGCCACCTGTCACTAGAGTGCTTTTACATGTAAAGTAAATGGATATCTGCCGACAATGAGGGCGTTCACAAGTATCCACGGCATAGCAGCTTGTTTACGTTTTTGCCTATCACGTGACAAATCCCACAAATAAAATGTCTGGAATTAGTCACGTAATTGGCAAAACGTAAACAAACCTCTTTTGTGGTGGATGAACGTAAACGAGTCCATTGTATCACTTGTTCGACTTTGTTGTGGTCGGTGGAGTCCCAGTTGCGTCATGTAGTCTGCCTACAAACTCACGTGAGTTATACAAATGGATTGTACACTTCTTTATACTAACACCCTTGGTCCATACCAATGGGTTGTAATTCCCTGCCTACAAACTCACGTGGTTTATATCAATGGGATGTACATCTCTACATACAAAGACCCTTGGTTTATACCCATGGATTGTACTTCCCTGAATACAAACTCACGTGGTTTATATCAATGGGATGTACATTTCTTCATACAAAGACCCTTGGTTTATACCGATGGGTTGTACTTCCCTGCCTACAAACTCACGTGGTTTATATCAATGGGATGTACATTTCTACATACAAAGACCATTGGTTTATACCCATGGGTTGTACTTCCCTCCCTACGAACTCAGGTGGTTTATATCAATGGGATGTACACTTCTTCATAAAAAGACCCTTGGTTTATACCCATGGGTTGTACTTCCCTGCCTACAAACTCACGTGGTTTATATCAATGGAATGTACATTTCTTCATACAAAGACCCTTGGTTTATACCCATGGGTTGTACTTCCCTGCCTACAAACTCAGGTGATTTATATCAATGGGATGTACATTTCTTCATACAAAGACCCTTGGTTTATACCCATGGGTTGTACTTCCCTGCCTACAAACTCACGTGGTTTATATCAATGGGATGTACATCTCTACATACAAAGACCCTTGGTTTATACCCATGGGTTGTACTTCCCTGAATACAAACTCGTGTGGTTTATATCAATGGGATGTACATCTCTACATACAAAGACCCCTGGTTTATACCCATGGATTGTACTTCCCTGCCTACAAACTCACGTGGTTTATATCAATGAGATGTACATTTCTTCATACAAAGACCCTTGGTTTATACCCATGGGTTGTACTTCCCTGCCTACAAACTCACGTGGTTTATATCAATGGAATGTACATCTCTACATACAAAGACGCTTGGTTTATACCCATGGGTTGTACTTCCTGCCTACAAAATCCCGTGGTTTATATCAATGGGATGTACATTTCTTCATACAAATACCCTTGGTTTATACCCATGGGTTGTACTTCCCTGCCTACAAACTCACGTGGTTTATATCAATGAGATGTACATTTCTTCATACAAAGACTATTGGTACATACCCATGGGTTGTACTTCCCTGCCTACAAACTCACGTGGTTTATATCAATGAGATGTACATTTCTTCATACAAAAGTCCCTTGGTTTATACCAATGGGTTGCACTTCCCTGCCTACAAACTGACGTGGTTTATATCGATGGGATGTACATTTCTTAATACAAAGACCCTTGGTTTATACCCATGGGTTGTACTTCCCTGCCTACAAACTCACGTGGTTTATATCAATGGTGTGTACATTTCTTCATACAAAGACCCTTGGTTTATATCCATAGGTTGTACTTCCCTGCCTACAAACTCACGTGGTTTATATCAATGGGATGTACATTTCTACATACAAAGACCCTTGGTTTATACCCATGGGTTGTATTTCCCTGTCTACAATCTCACGTGGTTTATATCAATGGGATGTACATTTCTTCATACAAAACCCCTTGGTTTATACCCATGGGTTGTACTTCCCTGCCTACAAACTCACGTGGTTTATATCAATGGTATGTACATTTCTTCATACAAAGACCCTTGGTTTATACCCATGGGTTGTACTTCCCTGCCTACAAACTCACGTGCTTTATATCAATGGGATGTACATTTCTACATACAAAGACCCTTGGTTTATACCCATGGATTGTACTTCCCTGAATACAAACTCACGTGGTTTATATCAATGGGATGTACATTTCTTCATACAAAGACCCTTGGTCCATACCAATGGGTTGTAATTCCCTGCCTACAAACTCACGTGGTTTATATCAATGGGATGTACATCTCTACATACAAAGACCCTTGGTTTATACCCATGGATTGTACTTCCCTGAATACAAACTCACGTGGTTTATATCAATGGGATGTACATTTCTTCATACAAAGACCCTTGGTTTATACCGATGGGTTGTACTTCCCTGCCTACAAACTCACGTGGTTTATATCAATGGGATGTACATTTCTACATACAAAGACCATTGGTTTATACCCATGGGTTGTACTTCCCTCCCTACGAACTCAGGTGGTTTATATCAATGGGATGTACACTTCTTCATAAAAGACCCTTGGTTTATACCCATGGGTTGTACTTCCCTGCCTACAAACTCACGTGGTTTATATCAATGGAATGTACATTTCTTCATACAAAGACCCTTGGTTTATACCCATGGGTTGTACTTCCCTGCCTACAAACTCAGGTGATTTATATCAATGGGATGTACATTTCTTCATACAAAGACCCTTGGTTTATACCCATGGGTTGTACTTCCCTGCCTACAAACTCACGTGGTTTATATCAATGGGATGTACATCTCTACATACAAAGACCCCTGGTTTATACCCATGGATTGTACTTCCCTGCCTACAAAATCACGTGGTTTATATCAATTGGATGTACATTTCTTCATACAAATACCCTTGGTTTATACCCATGGGTTGTACTTCCCTGCCTACAAACTCACGTGGTTTATATCAATGAGATGTACATTTCTTCATACAAAGACTATTGGTACATACCCATGGGTTGTACTTCCCTGCCTACAAACTCACGTGGTTTATATCAATGAGATGTACATTTCTTCATACAAAGACCCTTGGTTTATACCCATGGGTTGTACTTCCCTGCCTACAAACTCACGTGGTTTATATCAATGGTATGTACATTTCTTCATACAAAGACCCTTGGTTTATATCCATAGGTTGTATTTCCCTGCCTACAAACTCACGTGGTTTATATCAATGGGATGTACATTTCTACATACAAAGACCCTTGGTTTATACCCATGGGTTGTATTTCCCTGTCTACAATCTCACGTGGTTTATATCAATGGGATGTACATTTCTTCATACAAAGACCCTTGGTTTATACCCATGGGTTGTACTTCCCTGCCTACAAACTCACGTGGTTTATATCAATGGTATGTACATTTCTTCATACAAAGACCCTTGGTTTATACCCATGGGTTGTACTTCCCTGCCTACAAACTCACGTGCTTTATATCAATGGGATGTACATTTCTACATACAAAGACCCTTGGTTTATACCCATTTGTTGTATTTCCCTGTCTACAAACTCACGTGGTTTATATCAATGGGATGTACATTTCTTCATACAAAGACCCTTGGTTTATACCCATGGGTTGTACTTCCCTGCCTACAAACTCACATGGTTTATATCAATGGGATGTACATTTCTTCATACAAAGACCCTTGGTTTATTTCCATGGGTTGTACTTCCCTACGTGGTTTATATCAAAGGTATGTACATTTCTTCATACAAAGACCCTTGGTTTATACCCAGGGGTTGTACTTCCCTGCCACAAACTCACGTGGTTTATATCAATGGGATGTACATTTCTTCATACAAAGACCCTTAGTTTATACCCATGGGTTGTACTTCCCTGCCTACAAACTCACGTGGTTTACAGGTGGTTGCATGAGACGTGAGACAGTGTACCAGATGCGCGTGAGCAAAAGAGGCAAATGCGCATGCGTGCCCACTCACAGTTAGAGTGCAGCACCGTCAGTCAGCTGTTAGCTCTTGTCAGTTGCCTTTCGCTAAAAACATCCTAAAAACGTTGACTAAATAATAGTCAGTGAAACATTGAATTTGAATCAACTGAATATCAATAACTGTTTATCGTTATTCTTAATATTATGGTTCAGCTGTATTGTTTTATTACTTTGTGGTTTTCTAACATGTTTAATGGTTATACGTTACGGAAATCAAAGCTAGGACAATTTGGCGAATGTGCGCAGCCAGTCTAGTACACAGTTGGCTGCCCCTCCCACTCCTACTCCATACCCCTCCCAGCCCTCTTGTTCCCCTCCCCCATGCGCGGACTGTCTCACGTCTCGTGCAACGGGCTGTATATCAATGGGATGTACATTTCTTCATACAAAGACCCTTGGTTTATACCCATGGGTTGTACTTCCCTGCCTACAAACTCACGTGGTTTTTGTCAATGAGATGTACATTTGTCATACAAAGACTCTTGGTTTATACCCATATTTTGTACTTCCCTGCCTACAAAATCACATGGTTTATATCAATGGGATGTACATCTCTACATACAAAGACCCTTGGTTTATACCCATGGGTTGTACTTCCCTGCCTAAAAACTCACGTGGTTTATATCAATGAGATGTACATTTCTTTATACAAAGACCCTTGGTTTATACCCATGGTTGTACTTCCCTGCCTACAAACTCACGTGGTTTATATCAATGGGATGTACATTTCATCATACAAAGACCCTTGGTTTATACCCATGGGTTGTACTTCCCTGCCAACAAACTCACGTGGTTTATATCAATGGGATGTACATTTCTTCATACAAAAACCCTTGGTTTATACCCATGGGTTGTACTTCCCTTTCTACAAACTCACGTGGTTTTTGTCAATGAGATATACATTTGTCATACAAAGACTCTTGGTTTATACCCATGTTTTGTACTTCCCTGCCTACAAAATCACATGGTTTATATCAATGGGATGTACATTTCCTCATACAATAACCCTTGGTTTATACCCATGAGATGTACTTCCTTGGCTACAAACTCACGTGGTTTTTGTCAATGGATGTACATTTCTTCCTACAAAGACTCTTGGTTTATACCATGGGTTGTACTTCCCTGCCTACAAACTCACGTGATTTTTGTCAATGAGATGTACATTTGTCATACAAAGACTCTTGGTTTATACCCATGGGTTGTACTTCCCTGCCTACAAACTTACGTGATTTTTGTCAATGAGATGTACATTTGTCATACAAAGACTCTTGGTTTATACCCATATTTTGTACTTCCCTGCCTACAAAATCACATGGTTTATATCAATGGGATGTACATCTCTACATACAAAGACCCTTGGTTTATACCCATGGGTTGTACTTCCCTGCCTAAAAACTCACGTGGTTTATATCAATGAGATGTACATTTCTTTATACAAAGACCCTTGGTTTATAAACATGGGTTGTACTTCCCTGCCTACAAACTCACGTGGTTTATATCAATGGGATGTACATTTCATCATACAAAGACCCTTGGTTTATACCCATGGGTTGTACTTCCCTGCCTACAAACTCACGTGGTTTTTGTCAATGAGATGTACATTTGTCATACAAAGACTCTTGGTTTATACCCATATTTTGTACTTCCCTGCCTACAAAATCACATAATTTATATCAATGGGATGTACATCTCTACATACAAAGACCCTTGGTTTATACCCATGGGTTGTACTTACCTGCCTAAAAACTCACGTGGTTTATATCAATGAGATGTACATTTCTTTATACAAAGACCCTTGGTTTATACCCATGGGTTTGTACTTCCCTGCCTACAAACTCACGTGGTTTATATCAATGGGATGTACATTTCATCATACAAAGACCCTTGGTTATACCCATGGGTTGTACTTCCCTGCCAACAAACTCACGTGGTTTATATCAATGGGATGTACATTTCTTCATACAAAAACCCTTGGTTTATACCCATGGGTTGTACTTCCCTTCCTACAAACTCACGTGGTTTTTGTCAATGAGATATACATTTGTCATACAAAGACTCTTGGTTTATACCCATGTTTTGTACTTCCCTGCCTACAAAATCACATGGTTTATATCAATGCGATGTACATTTCCTCATACAATAACCCTTGGTTTATACCCATGAGATGTACTTCCTTGGCTACAAACTCACGTGGTTTTTGTCAATGGGATGTACATTTCTTCATACAAAGGCTCTTGGTTTATACCATGTTTTGTACTTCCCTGCCTACAAAATCACATGGTTTATATCAATGGGATGTACATTTCCTCATACATAAACCCTTGGTTTATACTCATGGGATGTACTTCCCTGCCTACAAACTCACGTGGTTTTTGTCAATGGGATGTACATTTCTTCCTACAAAGACTCTTGGTTTATACCCATGGGTTGTACTTCTCTGCCTACAAACTTACGTAATTTTTGTCAATGGAATGTACATTTCTTCATACAAAGGCTCTTTGTTTATACCCATGTTTTGTACTTCCCTGCCTACAAAATCACATGGTTTATATCAATGGGATGTACATTTCCTCATACATAAACCCTTGGTTTATACCCATGGGTTGTACTTCCCTGCCTACAAACTTACGTGATTTTTGTCAATGGAATGTACATTTCTTCATACAAAGGCTCTTGGTTTATACCATGGGTTGTACTTCTCTGCCTACAAACTTACGTGATTTTTGTCAGTGGAATGTACATTTCTTCATACAAAGGCTCTTTGTTTATACCCATGGGTTGTACTTCCCTGCCTACAAACTCACGTGATTTTTGTCAATGAGATGTACATTTGTCATACAAAGACTCTTGGTTTATACCATGTTTTGTACTTCCCTGCCTACAAAATCACATGGTTTATATCAATGGGATGTACATTTCCTCATACAAAAACCCTTGGTTTATACACATGGGATGTACTTCCCTGCCTACAAACTCACGTGGTTTTTGTCAATGAGATGTACATTTGTCATACAAAGACTCTTGGTTTATACCCATATTTTGTACTTCCCTGCCTACAAAATCACATGGTTTATATCAATGGATGTACATCTCTACATACAAAGACCCTTGGTTTATACCCATGGGTTGTACTTCCCTGCCTAAAAACTCACGTGGTTTATATCAATGAGATGTACATTTCTTTATACAAAAGACCTTGGTTTATACCCATGGGTTGTACTTCCCTGCCTACAAACTCACGTGCTTTATATCAATGGGATGTACATTTCTTCATAAAAAGACCCTTGGTTTATACCCATGGGTTGTACTTCCCTGCCAACAAACTCACGTGGTTTATATCAATGGGATGTACATTTCTTCATACAAAAACCCTTGGTTTATACCCATGTTTTGTACTTCCTGCCTACAAAATCACATGGTTTATATCAATGGGATGTACATTTCCTCATACAAAAACCCTTGGTTTATACACATGGGATGTACTTCCCTGCCTACAAACTCACGTGGTTTTTGTCAATGAGATGTACATTTGTCATACAAAGACTCTTGGTTTATACCCATATTTTGTACTTCCCTGCCTACAAAATCACATGGTTTATATCAATTGGAATGTACATCTCTACATACAAAGACCCTTGGTTTATACCCATGGGTTGTACTTCCCTGCCTAAAAACTCACGTGGTTTATATCAATGAGATGTACATTTCTTTATACAAAGACAATTGGTTTATACCCATGGGTTGTACTTCCCTGCCTACAAACTCACGTGGTTTATATCAATGGGATGTACATTTCATCATACAAGACCCTTGGTTTATACCATGGGTTGTACTTCCCTGCCAACAAACTCACGTGGTTTATATCAATGGGATGTACATTTCTTCATACAAAAACCCTTGGTTTATACCCATGGGTTGTACTTCCCTTCCTACAAACTCACGTGGTTTTTGTCAATGAGATATACATTTGTCATACAAGACTCTTGGTTTATACCCATGTTTTGTACTTCCCTGCCTACAAAATCACATGGTTTATATCAATGGGATGTACATTTCCTCATACAATAACCCTTGGTTTATACCCATGAGATGTACTTCCTTGGCTACAAACTCACGTGGTTTTTGTCAATGGGATGTACATTTCTTCCTACAAAGACTCTTGGTTTATACCCATGGGTTGTACTTCCCTGCCTACAAACTCACGTGATTTTTGTCAATGAGATGTACATTTGTCATACAAAGACTCTTGGTTTATACCCATATTTTGTACTTCCCTGCCTACAAAATCACATGGTTTATATCAATGGGATGTACATCTCTACATAAAAAGACCCTTGGTTTATACCCAGGGGTTGTACTTCCCTGCCACAAACTCACGTGGTTTATATCAATGGGATGTACATTTCTTCATACAAAGACCCTTAGTTTATACCCATGGGTTGTACTTCCCTGCCTACAAACTCACGTGGTTTACAGGTGGTTGCATGAGACGTGAGACAGTGTACCAGATGCGCGTGAGCAAAAGAGGCAAATGCGCATGCGTGCCCACTCACAGTTAGAGTGCAGCACCGTCAGTCAGCTGTTAGCTCTTGTCAGTTGCTGTTCGCTAAAAACATCCTAAAAACGTTGACTAAATAATAGTCAGTGAAACATTGAATTTGAATCAACTGAATATCAATAACTGTTTATCGTTATTCTTAATTATGGTTCAGCTGTATTGTTTTATTACTTTGTGGTTTTCTAACATGTTTAATGGTTATACGTTACGGAAATCAAAGCTAGGACAATTTGGCGAATGTGCGCAGCCAGTCTAGTACACAGTTGGCTGCCCCTCCCACTCCTACTCCATACCCCTCCCAGCCCTCTTGTTCCCCTCCCCCATGCGCGGACTGTCTCACGTCTCGTGCAACGGGCTGTATATCAATGGGATGTACATTTCTTCATACAAAGACCCTTGGTTTATACCCATGGGTTGTACTTCCCTGCCTACAAACTCACGTGGTTTTTGTCAATGAGATGTACATTTGTCATACAAAGACTCTTGGTTTATACCCATATTTTGTACTTCCCTGCCTACAAAATCACATGGTTTATATCAATGGGATGTACATCTCTACATACAAAGACCCTTGGTTTATACCCATGGGTTGTACTTCCCTGCCTAAAAACTCACGTGGTTTATATCAATGAGATGTACATTTCTTTATACAAAGACAATTGGTTTATACCCATGGGTTGTACTTCCCTGCCTACAAACTCACGTGGTTTATATCAATGGGATGTACATTTCATCATACAAAGACCCTTGGTTTATACCCATGGGTTGTACTTCCCTGCCAACAAACTCACGTGGTTTATATCAATGGGATGTACATTTCTTCATACAAAAACCCTTGGTTTATACCCATGGGTTGTACTTCCCTTTCTACAAACTCACGTGGTTTTTGTCAATGAGATATACATTTGTCATACAAAGACTCTTGGTTTATACCCATGTTTTGTACTTCCCTGCCTACAAAATCACATGGTTTATATCAATGGGATGTACATTTCCTCATACAATAACCCTTGGTTTATACCCATGAGATGTACTTCCTTGGCTACAAACTCACGTGGTTTTTGTCAATGGGATGTACATTTCTTCCTACAAAGACTCTTGGTTTATACCCATGGGTTGTACTTCCCTGCATACAAACTCACGTGATTTTTGTCAATGAGATGTACATTTGTCATACAAAGACTCTTGGTTTATACCCATGGGTTGTACTTCCCTGCCTACAAACTTACGTGATTTTTGTCAATGAGATGTACATTTGTCATACAAAGACTCTTGGTTTATACCCATATTTTGTACTTCCCTGCCTACAAAATCACATGGTTTATATCAATGGGATGTACATCTCTACATACAAAGACCCTTGGTTTATACCCATGGGTTGTACTTCCCTGCCTAAAAACTCACGTGGTTTATATCAATGAGATGTACATTTCTTTATACAAAGACCCTTGGTTTATAAACATGGGTTGTACTTCCCTGCCTACAAACTCACGTGGTTTATATCAATGGGATGTACATTTCATCATACAAAGACCCTTGGTTTATACCCATGAGTTATACTTCCCTGCCTACAAACTCACGTGGTTTTTGTCAATGAGATGTACATTTGTCATACAAAGACTCTTGGTTTATACCCATATTTTGTACTTCCCTGCCTACAAAATCACATAATTTATATCAATGGGATGTACATCTCTACATACAAAGACCCTTGGTTTATACCCATGGGTTGTACTTACCTGCCTAAAAACTCACGTGGTTTATATCAATGAGATGTACATTTCTTTATACAAAGACCCTTGGTTTATACCCATGGGTTTTACTTCCCTGCCTACAAACTCACGTGGTTTATATCAATGGGATGTACATTTCATCATACAAAGACCCTTGGTTTATACCCATGGGTTGTACTTCCCTGCCAACAAACTCACGTGGTTTATATCAATGGGATGTACATTTCTTCATACAAAAACCCTTGGTTTATACCCATGGGTTGTACTTCCCTTCCTACAAACTCACGTGGTTTTTGTCAATGAGATATACATTTGTCATACAAAGACTCTTAGTTTATACCCATGTTTTGTACTTCCCTGCCTACAAAATCACATGGTTTATATCAATGTGATGTACATTTCCTCATACAATAACCCTTGGTTTATACCCATGAGATGTACTTCCTTGGCTACAAACTCACGTGGTTTTTGTCAATGGGATGTACATTTCTTCATACAAAGGCTCTTGGTTTATACCCATGTTTTGTACTTCCCTGCCTACAAAATCACATGGTTTATATCAATGGGATGTACATTTCCTCATACATAAACCCTTGGTTTATACTCATGGGATGTACTTCCCTGCCTACAAACTCACGTGGTTTTTGTCAATGGGATGTACATTTCTTCCTACAAAGACTCTTGGTTTATACCCATGGGTTGTACTTCTCTGCCTACAAACTTACGTAATTTTTGTCAATGGAATGTACATTTCTTCATACAAAGGCTCTTTGTTTATACCCATGTTTTGTACTTCCCTGCCTACAAAATCACATGGTTTATATCAATGGGATGTACATTTCCTCATACATAAACCCTTGGTTTATACCCATGGGTTGTACTTCCCTGCCTACAAACTTACGTGATTTTTGTCAATGGAATGTACATTTCTTCATACAAAGGCTCTTGGTTTATACCCATGGGTTGTACTTCTCTGCCTACAAACTTACGTGATTTTCGTCAGTGGAATGTACATTTCTTCATACAAAGGCTCTTTGTTTATACCCATGGGTTGTACTTCCCTGCCTACAAACTCACGTGATTTTTGTCAATGAGATGTACATTTGTCATACAAAGACTCTTGGTTTATACCCATGGGTTGTACTTCCCTGCCAACAAACTCACGTGGTTTATATCAATGGGATGTACATTTCTTCATACAAAAACCCTTGGTTTATACCCATGGGTTGTACTTCCCTTCCTACAAACTCACGTGGTTTTTGTCAATGAGATATACATTTGTCATACAAAGACTCTTAGTTTATACCCATGTTTTGTACTTCCCTGCCTACAAAATCACATGGTTTATATCAATGTGATGTACATTTCCTCATACAATAACCCTTGGTTTATACCCATGAGATGTACTTCCTTGGCTACAAACTCACGTGGTTTTTGTCAATGGGATGTACATTTCTTCATACAAAGGCTCTTGGTTTATACCCATGTTTTGTACTTCCCTGCCTACAAAATCACATGGTTTATATCAATAGGATGTACATTTCCTCATACATAAACCCTTGGTTTATACTCATGGGATGTACTTCCCTGCCTACAAACTCACGTGGTTTTTGTCAATGGGATGTACATTTCTTCCTACAAAGACTCTTGGTTTATACCCATGGGTTGTACTTCTCTGCCTACAAACTTACGTAATTTTTGTCAATGGAATGTACATTTCTTCATACAAAGGCTCTTTGTTTATACCCATGTTTTGTACTTCCCTGCCTACAAAATCACATGGTTTATATCAATGGGATGTACATTTCCTCATACATAAACCCTTGGTTTATACCCATGGGTTGTACTTCCCTGCCTACAAACTTACGTGATTTTTGTCAATGGAATGTACATTTCTTCATACAAAGGCTCTTGGTTTATACCCATGGGTTGTACTTCTCTGCCTACAAACTTACGTGATTTTTGTCAGTGGAATGTACATTTCTTCATACAAAGGCTCTTTGTTTATACCCATGGGTTGTACTTCCCTGCCTACAAACTCACGTGATTTTTGTCAATGAGATGTACATTTGTCATACAAAGACTCTTGGTTTATACCCATGTTTTGTACTTCCCTGCCTACAAAATCACATGGTTTATATCAATGGGATGTACATTTCCTCATACAAAAACCCTTGGTTTATACACATGGGATGTACTTCCCTGCCTACAAACTCACGTGGTTTTTGTCAATGAGATGTACATTTGTCATACAAAGACTCTTGGTTTATACCCATATTTTGTACTTCCCTGCCTACAAAATCACATGGTTTATATCAATGGGATGTACATCTCTACATACAAAGACCCTTGGTTTATACCCATGGGTTGTACTTCCCTGCCTAAAAACTCACGTGGTTTATATCAATGAGATGTACATTTCTTTATACAAAGACCCTTGGTTTATACCCATGGGTTGTACTTCCCTGCCTACAAACTCACGTGGTTTATATCAATGGGATGTACATTTCTTCATAAAAAGACCCTTGGTTTATACCCATGGGTTGTACTTCCCTGCCAACAAACTCACGTGGTTTATATCAATGGGATGTACATTTCTTCATACAAAAACCCTTGGTTTATACCCATGTTTTGTACTTCCCTGCCTACAAAATCACATGGTTTATATCAATGGGATGTACATTTCCTCATACAAAAACCCTTGGTTTATACACATGGGATGTACTTCCCTGCCTACAAACTCACGTGGTTTTTGTCAATGAGATGTACATTTGTCATACAAAGACTCTTGGTTTATACCCATATTTTGTACTTCCCCGCCTACAAAATCACATGGTTTATATCAATTGGATGTACATCTCTACATACAAAGACCCTTGGTTTATACCCATGGGTTGTACTTCCCTGCCTAAAAACTCACGTGGTTTATATCAATGAGATGTACATTTCTTTATACAAAGACAATTGGTTTATACCCATGGGTTGTACTTCCCTGCCTACAAACTCACGTGGTTTATATCAATGGGATGTACATTTCATCATACAAAGACCATTGGTTTATACCCATGGGTTGTACTTCCCTGCCAACAAACTCACGTGGTTTATATCAATGGGATGTACATTTCTTCATACAAAAACCCTTGGTTTATACCCATGGGTTGTACTTCCCTTCCTACAAACTCACGTGGTTTTTGTCAATGAGATATACATTAGTCATACAAAGACTCTTGGTTTATACCCATGTTTTGTACTTCCCTGCCTACAAAATCACATGGTTTATATCAATGGGATGTACTTTTCCTCATACAATAACCCTTGGTTTATACCCATGAGATGTACTTCCTTGGCTACAAACTCACGTGGTTTTTGTCAATGGGATGTACATTTCTTCCTACAAAGACTCTTGGTTTATACCCATGGGTTGTACTTCCCTGCCTACAAACTCACGTGATTTTTGTCAATGAGATGTACATTTGTCATACAAAGACTCTTGGTTTATACCCATATTTTGTACTTCCCTGCCTACAAAATCACATGGTTTATATCAATGGGATGTACATCTCTACATACAAAGACCCTTGGTTTATACCCATGGCTTGTACTTCCCTGCCTAAAAACTCACGTGGTTTATATCAATGAGATGTACATTTCTTTATACAAAGACCCTTGGTTTATAAACATGGGTTGTACTTCCCTGCCTACAAACTCACGTGGTTTATATCAATGGGATGTACATTTCATCATACAAAGACCCTTGGTTTATACCCATGGGTTGTACTTCCCTGCCTACAAACTCACGTGGTTTTTGTCAATGAGATGTAAATTTGTCATACAAAGACTCTTGGTTTATACCCATATTTTGTACTTCCCTGCCTACAAAATCACATGGTTTATATCAATGGGATGTACATTTCATCATACAAAGACCCTTGGTTTATACCCATGGGTTGTACTTCCCTGCCAACAAACTCACGTGGTTTATATTAATGGGATGTACATTTCTTCATACAAAAACCCTTGGTTTATACCCATGGGCTGTACTTCCCTTCCTACAAACTCACGTGGTTTTTGTCAATGAGATATACATTTGTCATACAAAGACTCTTGGTTTATACCCATGTTTTGTACTTCCCTGCCTACAAAATCACATGGTTTATATCAATGGGATGTACATTTCCTCATACAATAACCCTTGGTTTATACCCATGAGATGTACTTCCTTGGCTACAAACTCACGTGGTTTTTGTCAATGGGATGTACATTTCTTCATACAAAGGCTCTTGGTTTATACCCATGTTTTGTACTTCCCTGCCTACAAAATCACATGGTTTATATCAATGGGATGTACATTTCCTCATACATAAACCCTTGGTTTATACTCATGGGATGTACTTCCCTGCCTACAAACTCACGTGGTTTTTGTCAATGGGATGTACATTTCTTCCTACAAAGACGCTTGGTTTATACCCATGGGTTTTACTTCTCTGCCTACAAACTTACGTGATTTTTGTCAATGGAATGTACATTTCTTCATACAAAGGCTCTTTGTTTATACCCATGTTTTGTACTTCCCTGCGTACAAAATCACATGGTTTATATCAATGGGATGTACATTTCCTCATACATAAACCCTTGGTTTATACCCATGGGTTGTGCTTCCCTGCCTACAAACTTACGTGATTTTTGTCAATGGAATGTACATTTCTTCATACAAAGGCTCTTGGTTTATACCCATGGGTTGTACTTCTCTGCCTACAAACTTACGTGATTTTTGTCAATGGAATGTACATTTCTTCATACAAAGGCTCTTTGTTTATACCCATGGGTTGTACTTCCCTGTCTACAAACTCACGTGATTTTTGTCAATGAGATGTACATTTGTCATACAAAGACTCTTGGTTTATACCCATGTTTTGTACTTCCCTGCCTACAAAATAACATGGTTTATATCAATGGGATGTACATTTCCTCATACAAAAACCCTTGGTTTATACACATGGGATGTACTTCCCTGCCTACAAACTCACGTGGTTTTTGTCAATGAGATGTACATTTGTCATACAAAGACTCTTGGTTTATACCCATATTTTGTACTTCCCTGCCTACAAAATCACATGGTTTATATCAATGGGATGTACATCTCTACATACAAAGACCCTTGGTTTATACCCATGGGTTGTACTTCCCTGCCTAAAAACTCACGTGGTTTATATCAATGAGATGTACATTTCTTTATACAAAGACCCTTGGTTTATACCCATGGGTTGTACTTCCCTGCCTACAAACTCACGTGGTTTATATCAATGGGATGTACATTTCTTCATACAAAGACCCTTGGTTTATACCCATGGGTTGTACTTCCCTGCCAACAAACTCACGTGGTTTATATCAATGGGATGTACATTTCTTCATACAAAAACCCTTGGTTTATACCCATGTTTTGTACTTCCCTGCCTACAAAATCACATGGTTTATATCAATGGGATGTACATTTCCTCATACAAAAACCCTTGGTTTATACACATGGGATGTACTTCCCTGCCTACAAACTCACGTGGTTTTTGTCAATGAGATGTACATTTGTCATACAAAGACTCTTGGTTTATACCCATATTTTGTACTTCCCTGTCTACAAAATCACATGGTTTATATCAATGGGATGTACATCTCTACATACAAAGACCCTTGGTTTATACCCATGGGTTGTACTTCCCTGCCTAAAAACTCACGTGGTTTATATCAATGAGATGTACATTTCTTTATACAAAGACAATTGGTTTATACCCATGGGTTGTACTTCCCTGCCTACAAACTCACGTGGTTTATATCAATGGGATGTACATTTCATCATACAAAGACCCTTGGTTTATACCCATGGGTTGTACTTCCCTGCCAACAAACTCACGTGGTTTATATCAATGGGATGTACATTTCTTCATACAAAAACCCTTGGTTTATACCCATGGGTTGTACTTCCCTTCCTACAAACTCACGTGGTTTTTGTCAATGAGATATACATTTGTCATACAAAGACTCTTGGTTTATACCCATGTTTTGTACTTCCCTGCCTACAAAATCACATGGTTTATATCAATGGGATGTACATTTCCTCATACAAAAACCCTTGGTTTATACACATGGGATGTACTTCCCTGCCTACAAACTCACGTGGTTTTTGTCAATGGGATGTACATTTCTTCATACAAAGGCTCTTGGTTTATACCCATGGGTTGTACTTCTCTGCCTACAAACTTACGTGATTTTTGTCAATGGAATGTACATTTCTTCATACAAAGGCTCTTTGTTTATACCCATGGGTTGTACTTCCCTGCCTACAAACTCACGTGATTTTTGTCAATGAGATGTACATTTGTCATACAAAGACTCTTGGTTTATACCCATGTTTTGTACTTCCCTGCCTACAAAATCACATGGTTTATATCAATGGGATGTACATTTCCTCATACAAAAACCCTTGGTTTATACACATGGGATGTACTTCCCTGCCTACAAACTCACGTGGTTTTTGTCAATGGGATGTACATTTCTTCATACAAAGGCTCTTGGTTTATACCCATGGGTTGTACTTCTCTGCCTACAAACTTACGTGATTTTTGTCAATGGAATGTACATTTCTTCATACAAAGGCTCTTTGTTTATACCCATGGGTTGTACTTCCCTGCCTACAAACTCACGTGATTTTTGTCAATGAGATGTACATTTGTCATACAAAGACTCTTGGTTTATACCCATATTTTGTACTTCCCTGCCTACAAAATCACATGGTTTATATCAATGGGATGTACATCTCTACATACAAAGACCCTTGGTTTATACCCATGGGTTGTACTTCCCTGCCTAAAAACTCACGTGGTTTATATCAATGAGATGTACATTTCTTTATACAAAGACCCTTGGTTTATACCCATGGGTTGTACTTCCCTGCCTACAAACTCACGTGGTTTATATCAATGGGATGTACATTTCTTCATAAAAAGACCCTTGGTTTATACCCATGGGTTGTACTTCCCTGCCAACAAACTCACGTGGTTTATATCAATGGGATGTACATTTCTTCATACAAAAACCCTTGGTTTATACCCATGTTTTGTACTTCCCTGCCTACAAAATCACATGGTTTATATCAATGGGATGTACATTTCCTCATACAAAAACCCTTGGTTTATACACATGGGATGTACCTCCCTGCCTACAAACTCACGTGGTTTTTGTCAATGAGATGTACATTTGTCATACAAAGACTCTTGGTTTATACCCATATTTTGTACTTCCCTGCCTACAAAATCACATGGTTTATATCAATTGGATGTACATCTCTACATACAAAGACCCTTGGTTTATACCCATGGGTTGTACTTCCCTGCCTAAAAACTCACGTGGTTTATATCAATGAGATGTACATTTCTTTATACAAAGACAATTGGTTTATACCCATGGGTTGTACTTCCCTGCCTACAAACTCACGTGGTTTATATCAATGGGATGTACATTTCATCATACAAAGACCCTTGGTTTATACCCATGGGTTGTACTTCCCTGCCAACAAACTCACGTGGTTTATATCAATGGGATGTACATTTCTTCATACAAAAACCCTTGGTTTATACCCATGGGTTGTACTTCCCTTCCTACAAACTCACGTGGTTTTTGTCAATGAGATATACATTAGTCATACAAAGACTCTTGGTTTATACCCATGTTTTGTACTTCCCTGCCTACAAAATCACATGGTTTATATCAATGGGATGTACATTTCCTCATACAATAACCCTTGGTTTATACCCATGAGATGTACTTCCTTGGCTACAAACTCACGTGGTTTTTGTCAATGGGATGTACATTTCTTCCTACAAAGACTCTTGGTTTATACCCATGGGTTGTACTTCCCTGCCTACAAACTCACGTGATTTTTGTCAATGAGATGTACATTTGTCATACAAAGACTCTTGGTTTATACCCATATTTTGTACTTCCCTGCCTACAAAATCACATGGTTTATATCAATGGGATGTACATCTCTACATACAAAGACCCTTGGTTTATACCCATGGCTTGTACTTCCCTGCCTAAAAACTCACGTGGTTTATATCAATGAGATGTACATTTCTTTATACAAAGACCCTTGGTTTATAAACATGGGTTGTACTTCCCTGCCTACAAACTCACGTGGTTTATATCAATGGGATGTACATTTCATCATACAAAGACCCTTGGTTTATACCCATGGGTTGTACTTCCCTGCCTACAAACTCACGTGGTTTTTGTCAATGAGATGTAAATTTGTCATACAAAGACTCTTGGTTTATACCCATATTTTGTACTTCCCTGCCTACAAAATCACATGGTTTATATCAATGGGATGTACATCTCTACATACAAAGACCCTTGGTTTATACCCATGGGTTGTACTTACCTGCCTAAAAACTCACGTGGTTTATATCAATGAGATGTACATTTCTTTATACAAAGACCCTTGGTTTATACCCATGGGTTGTACTTCCCTGCGTACAAACTCACGTGGTTTATATCAATGGGATGTACATTTCATCATACAAAGACCCTTGGTTTATACCCATGGGTTGTACTTCCCTGCCAACAAACTCACGTGGTTTATATTAATGGGATGTACATTTCTTCATACAAAAACCCTTGGTTTATACCCATGGGCTGTACTTCCCTTCCTACAAACTCACGTGGTTTTTGTCAATGAGATATACATTTGTCATACAAAGACTCTTGGTTTATACCCATGTTTTGTACTTCCCTGCCTACAAAATCACATGGTTTATATCAATGGGATGTACATTTCCTCATACAATAACCCTTGGTTTATACCCATGAGATGTACTTCCTTGGCTACAAACTCACGTGGTTTTTGTCAATGGGATGTACATTTCTTCATACAAAGGCTCTTGGTTTATACCCATGTTTTGTACTTCCCTGCCTACAAAATCACATGGTTTATATCAATGGGATGTACATTTCCTCATACATAAACCCTTGGTTTATACTCATGGGATGTACTTCCCTGCCTACAAACTCACGTGGTTTTTGTCAATGGGATGTACATTTCTTCCTACAAAGACGCTTGGTTTATACCCATGGGTTTTACTTCTCTGCCTACAAACTTACGTGATTTTTGTCAATGGAATGTACATTTCTTCATACAAAGGCTCTTTGTTTATACCCATGTTTTGTACTTCCCTGCGTACAAAATCACATGGTTTATATCAATGGGATGTACATTTCCTCATACATAAACCCTTGGTTTATACCCATGGGTTGTGCTTCCCTGCCTACAAACTTACGTGATTTTTGTCAATGGAATGTACATTTCTTCATACAAAGGCTCTTGGTTTATACCCATGGGTTGTACTTCTCTGCCTACAAACTTACGTGATTTTTGTCAATGGAATGTACATTTCTTCATACAAAGGCTCTTTGTTTATACCCATGGGTTGTACTTCCCTGCCTACAAACTCACGTGATTTTTGTCAATGAGATGTACATTTGTCATACAAAGACTCTTGGTTTATACCCATGTTTTGTACTTCCCTGCCTACAAAATAACATGGTTTATATCAATGGGATGTACATTTCCTCATACAAAAACCCTTGGTTTATACACATGGGATGTACTTCCCTGCCTACAAACTCACGTGGTTTTTGTCAATGAGATGTACATTTGTCATACAAAGACTCTTGGTTTATACCCATATTTTGTACTTCCCTGCCTACAAAATCACATGGTTTATATCAATGGGATGTACATCTCTACATACAAAGACCCTTGGTTTATACCCATGGGTTGTACTTCCCTGCCTAAAAACTCACGTGGTTTATATCAATGAGATGTACATTTCTTTATACAAAGACCCTTGGTTTATACCCATGGGTTGTACTTCCCTGCCTACAAACTCACGTGGTTTATATCAATGGGATGTACATTTCTTCATACAAAGACCCTTGGTTTATACCCATGGGTTGTACTTCCCTGCCAACAAACTCACGTGGTTTATATCAATGGGATGTACATTTCTTCATACAAAAACCCTTGGTTTATACCCATGTTTTGTACTTCCCTGCCTACAAAATCACATGGTTTATATCAATGGGATGTACATTTCCTCATACAAAAACCCTTGGTTTATACACATGGGATGTACTTCCCTGCCTACAAACTCACGTGGTTTTTGTCAATGAGATGTACATTTGTCATACAAAGACTCTTGGTTTATACCCATATTTTGTACTTCCCTGTCTACAAAATCACATGGTTTATATCAATGGGATGTACATCTCTACATACAAAGACCCTTGGTTTATACCCATGGGTTGTACTTCCCTGCCTAAAAACTCACGTGGTTTATATCAATGAGATGTACATTTCTTTATACAAAGACAATTGGTTTATACCCATGGGTTGTACTTCCCTGCCTACAAACTCACGTGGTTTATATCAATGGGATGTACATTTCATCATACAAAGACCCTTGGTTTATACCCATGGGTTGTACTTCCCTGCCAACAAACTCACGTGGTTTATATCAATGGGATGTACATTTCTTCATACAAAAACCCTTGGTTTATACCCATGGGTTGTACTTCCCTTCCTACAAACTCACGTGGTTTTTGTCAATGAGATATACATTTGTCATACAAAGACTCTTGGTTTATACCCATGTTTTGTACTTCCCTGCCTACAAAATCACATGGTTTATATCAATGGGATGTACATTTCCTCATACAAAAACCCTTGGTTTATACACATGGGATGTACTTCCCTGCCTACAAACTCACGTGGTTTTTGTCAATGGGATGTACATTTCTTCATACAAAGGCTCTTGGTTTATACCCATGGGTTGTACTTCTCTGCCTACAAACTTACGTGATTTTTGTCAATGGAATGTACATTTCTTCATACAAAGGCTCTTTGTTTATACCCATGGGTTGTACTTCCCTGCCTACAAACTCACGTGATTTTTGTCAATGAGATGTACATTTGTCATACAAAGACTCTTGGTTTATACCCATGTTTTGTACTTCCCTGCCTACAAAATCACATGGTTTATATCAATGGGATGTACATTTCCTCATACAAAAACCCTTGGTTTATACACATGGGATGTACTTCCCTGCCTACAAACTCACGTGGTTTTTGTCAATGGGATGTACATTTCTTCCTACAAAGACTCTTGTCTTATACCCATGGGTTGTACTTCCCTGACTACAAACTTACGTGATTTTTGTCAATGGAATGTACATTTCTTCATACAAAGGCTCTTGGTTTATACCCATGGGTTGTACTTCCCTGCCTACAAACTCACGTGATTTTTGTCAATGGGATGTACATTTCTTCATACAAAGGCTCTTGGTTTATACCCATGGGTTGTACTTCCCTGCCCACAAATTCACGTGATTTTTGTCAATGAGATGTACATTTCTTTATACAAAGACTCTTGGTTTATACCCATTGGTTGTACTTCACTGCCTATAAACTCACGTGGTTTATATCAATGGGATGTACATTTCATCATACAAAGACCCTTGGTTTATACCCATGGGTTGTACTTCCCTGCCAACAAACTCACGTGGTTTATATTAATGGGATGTACATTTCTTCATACAAAAACCCTTGGTTTATACCCATGGGTTGTACTTCCCTTCCTACAAACTCACGTGGTTTTTGTCAATGAGATATACATTTGTCATACAAAGACTCTTGGTTTATACCCATGTTTTGTACTTCCCTGCCTACAAAATCACATGGTTTATATCAATGGGATGTACATTTCCTCATACAATAACCCTTGGTTTATACCCATGAGATGTACTTCCTTGGCTACAAACTCACGTGGTTTTTGTCAATGGGATGTACATTTCTTCATACAAAGGCTCTTGGTTTATACCCATGTTTTGTACTTCCCTGCCTACAAAATCACATGGTTTATATCAATGGGATGTACATTTCCTCATACATAAACCCTTGGTTTATACTCATGGGATGTACTTCCCTGCCTACAAACTCACGTGGTTTTTGTCAATGGGATGTACATTTCTTCCTACAAAGACTCTTGGTTTATACCCATATTTTGTACTTCCCTGCCTACAAAATCACATGGTTTATATCAATGGGATGTACATCTCTACATACAAAGACCCTTGGTTTATACCCATGGGTTGTACTTCCCTGCCTAAAAACTCACGTGGTTTATATCAATGAGATGTACATTTCTTTATACAAAGACCCTTGGTTTATACCCATGGGTTGTACTTCCCTGCCTACAAACTCACGTGGTTTATATCAATGGGATGTACATTTCTTCATACAAAGACCCTTGGTTTATACCGATGGGTTGTACTTCCCTGCCTACAAACTCACGTGGTTTATATCAATGGGATGTACATTTCTTCATACAAAAACCCTTGGTTTATACCCATGTTTTGTACTTCCCTGCCTACAAAATCACATGGTTTATATCAATGGGATGTACATTTCCTCATACAAAAACCCTTGGTTTATACACATGGGATGTACTTCCCTGCCTACAAACTCACGTGGTTTTTGTCAATGAGATGTACATTTGTCATACAAAGACTCTTGGTTTATACCCATATTTTGTACTTCCCTGCCTGCAAAATCACATGGTTTATATCAATGGGATGTACATCTCTACATACAAAGACCCTTGGTTTATACCCATGGGTTGTACTTCCCTGCCTAAAAACTCACGTGGTTTATATCAATGAGATGTACATTTCTTTATACAAAGACAATTGGTTTATACCCATGGGTTGTACTTCCCTGCCTACAAACTCACGTGGTTTATATCAATGGGATGTACATTTCTTCATACAAAAACCCTTGGTTTATACCCATGGGTTGTACTTCCCTTCCTACAAACTCACGTGGTTTATATCAATGAGATATACATTTGTCATACAAAGACTCTTGGTTTATACCCATGTTTTGTACTTCCCTGCCTACAAAATCACATGGTTTATATCAATGGGATGTACATTTCCTCATACATAAACCCTTGGTTTATACCCATGGGTTGTACTTCCCTGCCTACAAACTTACGTGATTTTTGTCAATGGAATGTACATTTCTTCATACAAAGGCTCTTGGTTTATACCCATGGGTTGTACTTCTCTGCCTACAAACTTACGTGATTTTTGTCAATGGAATGTACATTTCTTCATACAAAGGCTCTTTGTTTATACCCATGGGTTGTACTTCCCTGCCTACAAACTCACGTGATTTTTGTCAATGAGATGTACATTTGTCATATAAGACTCTTGGTTTATACCCATGTTTTGTACTTCCCTGCCTACAAAATCACATGGTTTATATCAATGGGATGTACATTTCCTCATACAAAAACCCTTGGTTTATACACATGGGATGTACTTCCCTGCCTACAAACTCACGTGGTTTTTGTCAATGGGATGTACATTTCTTCCTACAAAGACTCTTGTCTTATACCCATGGGTTGTACTTCCCTGACTACAAACTTACGTGATTTTTGTCAATGGAATGTACATTTCTTCATACAAAGGCTCTTGGTTTATACCCATGGGTTGTACTTCCCTGCCTACAAACTCACGTGATTTTTGTCAATGGGATGTACATTTCTTCATACAAAGGCTCTTGGTTTATACCCATGGGTTGTACTTCCCTGCCCACAAATTCACGTGATTTTTGTCAATGAGATGTACATTTCTTTATACAAAGACTCTTGGTTTATACCCATTGGTTGTACTTCACTGCCTATAAACTCACGTGGTTTATATCAATGGATTGTACATTTCTTCGTACTAACACCCTTGGTCCCATACCAAAGTGTTGTACTTTCCTACCTACAAACTCACACGGTTTATATTAATGGGATGTACATTTCTTCAAACAAAAACCCTTATTTGATAACTTTGGGTTGTACTTCCATGCCTACAAACTCATATGGTAAATACCGACCGATGAATTTACTGTACTCTCTTGCATAAGAAATCGCATGGTTTACACGAACTGGAAATACTTTTCTGCGTACAAACCCACATGATTTATACTCCCAACGCATTTTGTTCTTTATAACCTACAATTCTAAGATTCTGCATAGACTGTATACATTGCATTGTGATAAATAGGATGATAAGTGTATAGCTTTCTTACTGGCAAATACTTTTTTCTAGCTGGTTAATTTTTCAGCATTACCATGAAATAGCCTGACGACTAGAAGTAGTTTTGGGACCTGATTTCATCCATCAAAAACTTTTCTTTTCTCAGAAAAGAACATGCAACTTTCGAGCTATAAAGCGAGCTCTATAAAACCATCAGCTGACAACAAACGTTACTGGATTAATTCATTAGAGCTCTTGAATGGTATTTCCTAATTATTTCAAACAAAGAAACAAACAAAATATTTAAGTAGATCTGTAATAACCAAGGAAAATTTTTAACAATTAAACTTCGAACAGTTGAACAATCTTTTAGAGACTTACAAGATGTCATTTCTCCACACAATATAGACCGCTTCGTCTTTGACACCCCGACACCTCTAGAGTCCAAGAGGCCGCCGCCTTTATGTTTGTCTCCAGGCACGCCCACCACCGCGGAATCGGAACGTCAAAGACATGGAACGATGGAACGAATCAACCGTTCCACTGTTCCGGGAACATTTGTGATCAGCGGCGTGAAAACGAGTGGTCATTCAGGTGATGATTGGATTACACGCAGTCTCCGCGGGGCAGAGCCACCGGGCGGCGTCCATAGAGGGGTATAGTTAGTGGCTTGGGGATGAGGGGTGTGAATTGGGAGATAAAGGTCTTTAAATCGTGATTTTAGATTTTAAAATATCATAAGGTATTAAGGGCATCACGTTTATTCGATATATTCAAAATAAAACGATAATTCATTTCACAGTAGTTTTGACGTGAAATGTAGCAACCTTTCTGCGTAATATGCACATATGAAACCGCATACACTGTACCCGGTTTTTAATAAGACAAGAGCGTTGCGACTTAGGTACGGATACGTAACCTATCTATCTATTACACCTAGCTGGGTAGCTGAGTGGTTATAGAGTTCGTATTTGAATCATAAGGTTGCCGGTTCAATCATGAAAAAAATGTAGCCTAGGAGAGTTTTGATGTTTCAAACCGGGCCAAGCTACTTATGGTGGTTGGGCTATTAATTAATAATCCTGACAAATAAATCAGCTGCAGTCAGTAACAAAGCTTCACCTCATCTGATCCATCACAACCATTGAATCATCACATACACCCTTCAGTTATGCTTACCTTAAAATACGCACCATAGAGCGTGTGTTTCAAGAAATGTATCTAAATGTACCTAGCAAACCCGGCCTTTTTCATGTAATATCGAAAACCTGGCCATATAAAAACATTGTAGGCCTAAACGCGATGTCTAATAAGAGAATAAATACTGGAAGAAAGGGTTGACATAATGTCCTGTACAGTGTTGTAGTGGCAAATTTTCCAATGTGGGAACGCTTAATAAATTTGTCAAATTTTCTGAAAATTAGGATAAATTTTTTGTTTTAGAAAAGGTTATTAATTTATTTATTACTTCTTTTATTTTTAACCCCCAAAATAGCAACATACATAACCTAATTTTTAAATGACATATTCTATACAAGTATAAAAGCAGAGAACTACAATAAATTAAATCCATAAAACAGAGGAAAACAGAATAATTAATTACAATGAAAGTTCATTGACAGATTAACAAAATCATGTTTACAAGTAGTCGGCAAATGCATCATCTTCTGTAGATGTGGAAGGGTTGTGAAGGGACGGGAGAGTGATGCCCGCCACTGTATACCGTACTCTGTACACAATAATACAAAGTTCAGGCGAGAGTGAGGTTATCTTTGGAAACAGATACGGAGTAAAATAGTGTTTACAAAATTATTGCATTTTGTTATTGGCATAGAAATATTTTTTAAATATTTTTAAACTGCTTAATTAATATTTTCCCGGGTTCTTGAAAACCAGTGTGGGAACGCCGTTCCCACGCGTTCCCGCACCACTACACCACTGGTCCTGTACGGTATCATAGTAAGGTTCACGAAAATAGTCCGATGAGAGATGATGCGTTGTTGCCAAATCCATCCAGAAACATATTTTAATGCAATATTACACATGGTAAACATAACGAAAAATGACAACATTGCAAGATCGAGGGTGTGAGGGGGACACAGCTGTTGAAATTCCATCGGACTATTTTCTGGAACCTTACTATAGCCTACATAGAGTCTATTATATTTGTTAACATCACCCTTAATTTTTTACCTTTTCCTTCCCTCGCAGCTCTGATCGCTCTAGATACTAAGCTAACCAAAATATGATATATGAAGATGCTTGGAAATGAATACAAACCAATGTAATTTCATTGGTAATGGGGAACTTAAAACTTTGCAAGAAAAGTGTTAAGTAGTAGGATATGTGGAAGGTATTTATAAACCCCTACATAAATTACTAAAGATTCAATAGCTATTTGTGTAAAGTAATAGCAATAAGAGCGTAAAGTAAGTCATTGCCACTCGAGAATTATAGATGGCCGCACTAAGCGTCAGCTGAGTGCGGCCAAACAATTCGAGAGCGGCAATGACTATTTGCGCTCGTAATACACACAAGATTTTTAATACCAACATAATTGCTACAGAGTACATGTTTTACTGTGTACAAAATTACATTTTGATTATTTTTATTTGTTTCTTGTTGGAATACACTGTTAACTATCAAACATAACCTCAAACTAAAAAATACCCCCCGTCGCAGCAGACCTGCGTACTCAGCGAATTTCCAAATTAGTAATATTCATTTTGACCAAATAAACCCTTAAATCAAATATCATCACATGCCCATAAAAATAGGGAGAGAAATGTCTATTCTCCTTATGATAAATATAGAGAAAGAGTATGCAGGTATGCTGCCATGGGGAACACTAAAAGTAGGTTTTTAGCATAAAAAAATTTATTTCGACCATATGAAGCCATATACTATGTTTCATTAATATCTATCCATTGCTAAAGCAGTTTTCCTATTCTCCATATAATTAACATGGGAAAAGAGTATGCAGGTTTGCTGCCATAATAAGCACAAAAACCAAGATTTTTTTCCATAAATGGATGAATCTCAACCAAATGAAGCTGGAAACCAAGTTTCATCCAAAAATATTGCTTAATAAGTGAAATATTAACACATCCTTATTCTCCATAAGATTGACATTGGAGCCTCAAAATACAATGTACTGTCTTTAGACTTTTTAATATCTCGGTAACCAATGGAGATAGAGCAAAGATTCAAAGTACTAAATTGTGTGTTTTTTTAGCTAAATCCAATGGTCCAAGAAAAAAATTAAAATTTTTTAAAATTACACATAAAAAATGCAAAAAACCCACTTTTGGGGTACAAAACCCCCCCAAACTACCCCTTCCGGTAGGTCGATATGTCTAGTTTACGAACTCGTCCGAATAAACGTAGGATTACACATCTCTACCAAATTTGGTGTCGATCGGACCGTTTTTACGAGAGTTATCGTGCCTAGGGACACATACATATATAAATATATACATATATACATACATACATATATATATACATATACATATATATATATATATATATATATATATATATATATATATATAAATTTTAATGACTATTATTTTTGGTCTCTGGGCACCTTAAAACGAAAAAGTAACATGGTCCCGGGCTTAGGTCTTACCATGAGACCTACGGTAATAGCTTATTCCCTATGGGAAATTCGCTAATAAGCAATTACTAAACGACAACAATGAACAACAGCTGTGGCATGGTTTGTAACAACAGCTGATTTAAAATGTCTGTTTGGTCTAGCGTGCGGTAAAGAATCATTGCCGCTCTAGAGCGGGAAAGAAACGGAAACCGGAAATGAACTGTTTTGCATAGGGGTTACAATTGTGGCAATGCAATTATTTCCATGCAGTGGTAGGAAAAATATATTTCTATAAGCCTTAAGCTAAAATAATACTGTAGATTAGTCTATTAACTGCAAGTTGATGTATTACAAGTGTAAATACCCCTTCTCAAAAAATACTAAATGACACCGTGGATTTTTAGTGTATCTCGTATGCTTCATTTACAAACGATTAAAAGCGATTATATTGTTGCGGGAACTACCTGAATACGGTTCGCATTGTTGCGCCACCATATCTCACCTGCTAACATTTTGTGCCTTTATTTTAAGTGCGATAAAAGAGAGAGAGGCTTTAAATCAAATATAAAGACTTAAGCTATTTGATTCGCTTTTTGTTTGTTTTATATTTTGGATTCATATTGAGCTATAATGGTTCAAAGATGATTAAATTTGGAGAAACTTTGTACCAATAATGTGAATTCAAAATGTATCAAAATCAAAAATAGATACAAATAGCCCAAGTTTTTATCCTTCATTAAAAAGATACCCCACTTTTATCTTTTTCGGACTTAAAATAAACACACAAAATGGGAGCAGGCGAAGCAATAAATGTCGTTTTTAGAGGAGCCCTTTCACCATCTCTTAATATTAATATTGTTCACTTAAAATTTAATTTTAAACCCCATTAGCCTGGCAACACTATTACTTTGTAAAGTATACGTATTGCTTTGATTTTCTGATTAAATTTAAAGATCTCGTAAAATACTGCGTCTCTAGTCTCAAATCATTGTATCTCGAGACTAATCTTTACACCTCCAGATTGGCCCATTACCGATCGTGTTGACTGTTGACAGCCGCCGGTGCCTTTAGCGGTTGTCGGTTTCGAGGGTTTCGGCTGTTGAAAGGTGACAATACCGCCAGATGCGCCGCCGTCACGCCGCTTGACTTCTTTGACACCGGAGCCGCCCGCCATTGTACTGTCTGCAGATCATTACAACAAACAGCGACACTAGCGCTCTGCCGACAACCCGGCCAACTAGACCGCCTGTCAATGTCACACTCGCACATAACCTCAAACCTCTTGGATTTTATAGAACATGTTTTTTGTGCCCGCCATTGTGCTGTCTGCAGATCATTATAGCAAACAGCAAACAACGACACTAGCGCTCTGCCGACACTCAGTTCAACTCAACGAGATATAGATTGATAAAAACCAAGGAAACTAGAATGAGAAGGAGGTAGGTGACATCAAGAAAAACAATCGATGACGTCAACGGTGCAGCACTTAAAATATTCAAAGGAAACCACTCATGTGTCAAAATAAACAACATAACGTCAAAGGTGCAGGACCCGCTTCAATCAGCTGTTGCCCTGTTGGTGTCACCTACCTCGTTTTATTCTAGATACATTGATAAAAACATATAAATTTTTTGTCCTCCTCTTGATTTGCACCATTTTACCCACGATTACCGCTGTTTCCTTGGTAACCAGTAAACCACCCACACTTTACCGTTGTTTCCTAGGTTACCAGTTTTAGTTAGCCTATTCTGATTGGTCACAACAAGTTTCAAAACTTACACATCATACTTTTAAAACATATGATTATTGGTTGTTAAAAAACAGCACTTTGATTTGATGGTCTGTGAACAGGCTTTTGAAGTTGGTTAGGTACCATATTAGATACGTCGGAGAGGTGTGGGTAAAATTGCAAACCACTGGTGGGAAAGTGTAAACAAAGGGCTGGTTACCAAGGAAACAACTGGAATCGTGGGTAAAATAGCGTCATTCAAAAGGGGGCTAACTGTTCTATCGGTGTAGCACTCTATATCTAGTTAAATCTTGTTGGGCCAACTAGACCGCCGGTCCCTCATAACGACTCATGACCTTACCCTTTGAGTTTTGTAGAACATTTTTTATCTTTTAAAGCGCGTGTAAGGTAGGTAGAGAAATTCAGACAGAATCTATAAGTGGGGTTCCTAGTTGTAGAAGTATACAGCGGATGTTTATATTTATATTTACCTTACCTATTTTTCAAACTATCGGTTCGAACGGGATTTTGAAAACAGCTTTCAAAATTGCAAGGTTTTCTTGATAAAATTATTTCACCAGTGTGTGGTAGTTCTATCGCAAGTAACAAATCCTGCAACTATTATACTAAAAACACAAAACCTTCTGACTAGCAAGGTATTCATTCCTCTTGCTGGTTTCACGCATATTTATCTGCAACTTTTGCCGACCTTACTTGTGACTGTGACCTATATAAACCTAGTCCCAGTCCGTTTACTTACCAGTAATAGTTTTTAAAACTATATTAATAAATTTATACTTGTACATCGGTAAAAATCTTGAAAGGTCCAGTTGTTTTGCCTGTTATCCAAATTTCTGCCTATGACGCTCTTAGGGTCCTTCTTTTTCCGCCTTTCAAAAGATAAACGCTTCAATGAATTTTCTTTTTCTTTTTCAATCATAGACTCTAGGGGTATAAATGAGCTTTGCAATTTTTGATTCAAACGCCGACAGAGGGTTAATTGATTGTGTGCATGGCCTGATACGGCTTTGCCCTACAAAATAATTACCTATATGCAGTGTGCATCTACTCATATTTTTATTCCAATTAAAAGTACGGCTACACATAGCAGGAAAGGATACGGAAAGGAAACGGACAGGAAACGGACAGGACACGGACAAAATTCTGATAGGGTGGCTACACATATCGGGGATACCGTCAGGACATTTCTGAGGCGGGAGGTTGCGCTCGCAGCCGTCCGACACTGCTCATCCCGCCGGCCGTCACACTCACTACACTGAGCTACCGTTACCATTTTCTGATAGTGTCGGAAGGGGTGGATACACATACCAGGACGTGATACGGACAGGACACGACAGTGGCGAATGAATGCTCGTCTGGCGATCCATCCAAAACGGCGAATGTCCTGTTCGTGTCCTTTCCGTGTCCCGTCCTGTCACGTGTAGCCGCTCCCATTTGATAACACAGGGAGCATTCATCAGAAAGTCCGTCCGTTTCCTTTCCGTATCCTTTTCTGCTGTGTAACCTCACCGTGCGATGTGTAATAATTACTGCAAATGGGGGAAGGTCAAGCCGTCCTCGTCTATGTGAGTGGAACCTCAAACAACAAGAAGTATTTAACAGATTATCGTGCTCATGCAAATCAGTGATTTGGAATGTCCAACACGTATTTGATGTTGGACCTTCACGATATCTTCAATTACTTGGGACTACAGAATAAATTTTCTAATTTTTTGTAACTAAAAAAAATTTATGATCTATAAAAATTTTTCCTAAAATAACTCAAAAATTTTGTACTAACAGATTTTGGAATCGCAAAGGAAAGAAGGGTAGTCGACCAACAACTATATAGATCTAATTTTTGTTAAAAAAAAACAATTAAAATAAATCAAACAAAGAAAATAATTTTTACTGTAAGCACTTCGGAGTTTCCCAATAATCTCTTGACTTTAACCTCTTCATATCATGCTGTTGAGGAAATATGGGGCTCGAGAACGTACGAGATTTTGATGGGGCCATTTATAAAGGGGCCGACACCGTTGAAATCGATTCCATGCATTTCACTGCCGCCATCTGGGATGAGAAGGTAGAGAGAGTTGGCTGATCCTTTGAAGACTTCTTTACATCATATTTGGGACTTGTAAAGCCTCTAAGAAAAAAATGTGATGTAACTTTAGAATAAAAAGTATTGCTGTATGTGTATAAACTGTTCAGTTTTCACAAGGAAATCGATTAGTTTCCAACTTTTTATTTGTTAACTATTTTAAAATAGTTGCCACAATGGTAAAGAAACAGATAGGCCTACAGTCACCGAAACTAGACGGTAGGTGACAACTAAAGCTGATTCCAAGGGAAAAGCACCAAGTATGTCACTCTATATGAGAGTGTCTATCAGCTAAACCACCACTGACTACGTCACTAATTCAATATTTTTTGTTGTTGATGTCACTTACCGTACCTTATTATATTCTAGACTCCTTATGGGTTGCAAGTTTGTAAAATAGTTTAATATCATATCCAGCAGATTTTCTCAATTTCAGATGGAAAAATACATATAAATAAATAATAACCCCGTTGCAGCAGACCTGCGTATTTAGCGAATTTCCAAAGGAATTTTTATTTAATTTTCCCCATAAGCCCCATGGGGATTAGTACGTAGGTTTTCCGCCATTAGGGCGTTGTAAGAAAATATAAGTTAAACCCTTCCTACTTCATGTACGTACCAAATTTTATCAGGATATATGATAATAAATAAGTAAGATAGAAGGTTTTGTTTATTTCCCATAAGAATAACATGGAAAACATACCTTTTTATTTTCTCAGTAACTATTTAAGCTAAGTTAAAAATTGAAAATATTAAATTATTTATTTTAATGTGCTCTTTTAAAATGGTTTGTGTTAAAATTGTTGGGCTTTAAAAATTAACGTCAAAAAATGCCAAGAACCCATGTTTGACCCTTTTGAACTCCAATGGTTTTTGGATTGATATATCACTGTAATGATTGTGTTAACTGTTCTCTGGATCCTTTTACTTTTATTGTTCACAATTTAAAGGGAAATTGCATAAAACAAGATGAGTTTGTAATTCCAAGACAAAAATTCTGCAGAAATGCTACATAAAAAATAGATATAAAAAATTTGTAATAAAAAGCCACAAAAGGCCTTAAAATGCCATGATAATTGCAGTTATTATTATTTAGCATAGCACACTTTCATTCTGAATAAGGTAAGACCGTAAGCACTCAAATCCGTCTGATAGGTGGAAACTAATAATGTAGTATTTTTAATAAGTTAAAAAGTTGTAACGTTGTACCAAGCGAAGCAAGTGAGGGAAATGAGGGGAACTTTCAGGAAATAGTTATCTTGGCATATACTATCACCACACCAAAAATCAGCTTGTTACTAATTTGTCAGATTTTTGAACCTAAAGTTACTGGGGTAACAGTAGTACTCTACACCGTCATTTAATGACTAATAAAACCAATAAAACCAGCACGACTTAACAACTAGTCTCGTCGTACTAATAATCAAGAAATCAAGAATGAGAAGGAGGTAGGTGCCATCAACAAAAACAATAACAAAATCGATTATGTCAAAGGCACTTAAAATATTCAAAGCAAAACACTCATGTGTCAAGAGAATCAAAATGACGTCATAGGTGCAGGACCCGCTTCAATCAGATGTTAGTTGGTGTTATCCAAGTAGTTGGCCTTGCCCAAGGTCGGTATAAGAAAAGCACAAGTGCTTCCTAAGGTCTGCGGAATAGCTATTTTGTTGTGTGTTCCGGATATGAAGCGTTAAAACTTAAACAGAAGTCAAGTAAGTTATGATATTTACCTTTACACAGCTGACTGAATAAGCGGATGAAGCAGTGTTGATATGGCTACGATATTTATCGTAATGACACCATATTAATTTATTTTACATTTTAATTATTTGTTAATAACAAACCATTATGTTTCAAATTAGATAGTTTTAAAACTAAAAATTATCATTTAAGGCAATTATACAATGATAAATTTTAACCTAGGTTACTTTGAAATTCCTAATTTTAGGAATAGTTAAGACAAACAATCTCCAACTCAAACGATAAAAACTGTTTTCCCCTATTCAGCGTTGGCAAAACTTACAGGTAGAAAAGATTAGAATGTTGATTTTTTAACACTTTTTTAACCGACAAAAACTCTGTGACGACATCCACGGATGTCGCAGAAACTGTTGAACTGACACAATTGCACTTGTGGGATGTAGTTCACCTGTGACACTACAGTCATCTCGGTTGTCACCTACCTCTTTTTATTCTAGATACATTGATAATAATAATACTACCTGATGGGGAACCGGTTACAAAACATTTTTGTGTCCGGATAAAAAAAGGGAAGTCAAGATAAGTTATAAAATTTACCATTACAAAGCTGATGTGTAAGCTTCTAAAACTATGGGTACGATCGTAACCAAGGTATTTAGAATATTCTACCAGGCGCGGACCTAAAATAATCCCAATAACCTCACCGTCACCGAAAGCTGTTTTAACCAAAACAAATCAACTCATCTGTCAATTTCAATATACATAATAAAGATGACGTCACCGGCACCACTTTCGGTGAGTTGCCTGCAGATGTCCGGTACCGTTAGGAGCTTCTAATGTTCTAATTACCATGATCGTATTCACACCATATTACTCTATTTTACATTCAGCTTGTTAACTAATAACAAAACCACTTGGTAACCAGTAAATAATAACCAATAAAGGTAAATGTGAAACCATAATTTCTACCGTTGTGCACTTATAAATTCCTTGCTGCAGTAACCGTTAAGACAGACAAACTCCAGCGCAAACGAGAAAGCTTATTGTTTTGCAGCGTTGGCAACGGTTGCAGGCAACAATGAGTAATCTTGATTTTTAACACTCATTTAACCGCTATATACTCGGTAACGACAACCACGGTTGTCGCAGAAATTGGCATCTTTGCCCTCATGGGATCTAGCTCACCTGTCCAGAAACTACAGTCATATCGACTAGTATTAGTGTTTCAGAGAATCTATATTTAAAACAGTAAGGTAAAAAACTACCTTTGGGCAGTTCGTTTGAGACTTCTTCTGGGCTGATTTACATGGGTGCATGTTGTCCCAAAAAAAGGTTTTCCGTCCTAAATTAGCAACTTTTATTTGACTTTTAATAATTTTACGTTTAATTAGTCAAAAATGAAAAATGAACTTTTCTTGTGGAGATTTAACATACGGGATAAAGTCAACCTTTTCAATCCTATGGACAGTTAGTCTGTCTACAGGACCGATTTACATGTGATTTGTACCAAATAAAAGCTAAACTTTTCTATAACTTATTAGCAGGTTTTATTTAATTTAACGTGATCTTAATTCCTTATATATTACGAAAAATCTAAATTTTCAAACCCTTGCAATAAATTTATTTTACATCCTTTAAACAGCTGATTGTAAAAACTCACGAGATATTTGTCCTAAATACAGTAGAAGAGCAAACGCTCAAGAGGGATTTGTTTCTTATATGCATATGGGTAGTACCTAAAAAGGTGTGTAATTATAAAGGTTAGAATACCCACTATGTGAGGTCCCTGTCTCAAAATAGTGATTTAATAGTGATTTATAATGTATTACGCTTTCAATGGAAAGAAAAAATAATACAGTGTTTAAACTACCGTATTTAATCTATTCAATTTTATAGTTGGTGGATCAAAGTAAATAAGTTCTGATTGTTAAATTGTTTAAAGTTATTTAATTATGTAAAAGAGCTGATTAATTGGAAGGAAATAGCAATTTTAAAAAGTAGCCTACATAATTTTATACATGTTTCACACCATCTGCCTAGCGCTTCACTCACCATTACTGGAGCTGTACGGTACTGTATCCGTCAAGTATCGACGGGTAACGACTAGTAGTATAGTAAAACAAAATGTGAAATAGTTATATATAGTCCTGCATCGTTAACCTATCCATTTTCGTTGATTATTGGTGGTTTCATGCATCACTTCATAGATTATAAATTGACACTTTAAATATTGTATAGGAAATTTCATCACTTAGTAATTATTTCATTCTTCTTCTCCTCCTCCATTCCTTCTACTATCTAAATTTCAACGCCAACCCACAAAATTTTGTGTATGCTACTTTCCCCTGATTCATTTTAAAATTATTTGAAAAAGGTTAAGGATTTATGTTTTAAATATTATAAACACTCCTCCTTATAGATTGTACATCAGTACATGAATCAATGCTATATTCCTGAGCTGTGTTAGTCATTCAAAGAAGGTCCATGCAGATTGTAAAGAATTAATTCAAAGCTATATTCTTGAGCTGTGGAAGTAATTCAAGGAAGGTTCACTAGGACAGTTTCAATGGAGATTCATAGCGCCGATGGGCTACAGTTTGATGAGACAAATCCATTTATCAGTGAAGCGCTTTCGAGGGACCCCAAATAATTCTTTGTGATTGTGGTGTGACGAATGCAATGTGTAGAGAGGCAGGGATGTTAATAAGTCAGCAGCAACAATGGGACAGCTGAGCTTAGCGGGGCCCACCTCAGTGGTAAATCGTTCCTGTGTTGAGGAGGGATCGTTGTGGTCCCTGAGAGGTGAAAATTGAATTAATAAAAAAGTTTAAAGGCTGCCTTTACTTTTCTTAAAAACGCATTACTTTTATTTTGATAAACTGGTCGAAGTTTGACAAAACTTTCAACTGATTATGGCCAAATAACTAGTTAAAATATTTCACTATTAAATCATCTGTTCTCACTGATTTGCTAGCATTTGTTATTACAACAGCTGTCTAAATAATTCAATCAATTGCCATTTTTCCAAAAGATTAACATTGAAACTTTGGTAGCCCTGGGAGACGATATGAACTATAATGAGATTCCGCCCATCTATAGGCTAGAACCATTGTGTACAAAGTCAATGCTAGAACACTACGTTTCTAACGGAATGAGCGGAATTCTCTTACAATGCGCACAAGCTGATAAAAAAAAGACTAAAAACACCATGCTTGGTTTTTATTGTATAGATTTGTTTTATTTTAATATAAAACGTTGTTTTGTTACAACAAATTATCTTTTCGTTGTTTCTATAAAAAATAATTCCTGGAGAGTATAGTATGCAGGAAATATATAAGCTGAATTGTAATTGTAATCAACGTTTAGTTTTTTTTACAAATATATTTTATATGCATGGGGGATTTTTTCAATTAAGTGGAGCATTTTTAGGCTTGCAATGCAAAAGTAATCATCAATTTAATATTTAGAATTTAGGGCAAAGCGGAAGAACCAAATACAAAACGTAATGGATAAATACGAATGTCGACTCTTTTGAGAGGATCAAAAGTATTTATCAACTTTGTCCTATGCATAAATGGATGAATTGATGAAACATTACTAGGGCCTATATGTAAGAATGAAAGTACATGGAAGTATTGGAAAGTACTTGTAAGCTCCCTAGTTGTTAAAGATTATTGCTGAGAAGTTTCCTAGTATACGATTACGCTAATATAAAAAAGATAAATGTAGTCCCTAATAAATGTTTACGTTATAAAAGTTCACATCATAACATATATCAATACATTTGTACAAAGAACAAATAAAATAATGAAATAAAAAAAGTGTTTTGCACGGAATAAATGAGTTGTGAAATCAAACATTCGCCGTGGCATAAATCAGTAGTTTTCAAGTTAACCGATCCGGTTCCATCCCAGATATAGGTATAGAAGAATCTATCATTTGAAATTTAAAATAGAAACTCATTTATGATAATGAAATTTGTGTAATGTATTGTGTATGCAACCGTTTATATACCTATGACTTGTATATATGACTGCGGACATATGACTTGTGCATGTAGTAATGTGAAATATAATAAGTTTATCAGAGTAATGTATATGTAACGCATGAAGTGATGTGTGTGAACATAGAAAACATTATATTCATGTAGACGTTCCTTCCCTTTGATCCTAATTAAAAAGTCACATAAAAACATGTCTGTTGCAATCTTCAATTTCGCACGCCCTCTCAAGCCCGGGGGTAAGACCGGCGCAATTGCACCCCCCCCCCCCCCTTTCACGAAGGCTCGCTAATCCCATTCGGAGTCACCGGATCAGTTGACACTTCTGTCTTTTGTGGCCGCGGATATAAATAGATCCGAGTGCCACGAGCGAATAAAGTGTCCGGCCCTTCAAAGATACAAAGCCTTGCGACCGCAACTCGAGCAGCTGTTATGATAATCGACGCGGTTATATTGTTTGGAGATGAAATATAGACGGCGGCGGCAGTGGCGGAGCGCGCGCTGCCAGCTGATTGGCCGGGGGGCGGGGCTCCAGTGGAGTGGATAAATCAGCTGATCAGCTGCCCCGCAGGGAGCCAACATACGCGAGCGGAATATTCATTTCAATTTGAGTATCATATTCAATGCGTTGTATTAAGGAGTTAAAATGGTTTATTATTAAAACTGCTTTATAGTAGTTATTACAGATCCTACATAAAATTAAAAAATTATTATTTTGTACCATTTTATTAGTTTGATTTAAGTTCTCACGATCAATGAAAACTCAAAACACATTTTGAGTGAACAATAAAATTTTGTTGTTCTTACACATATGTAAATAGCTGATATTTTATTCACATGCGTGTATAATTTATTGTAAATTGTAAAGTTATTATTAAAAAATAAAAGTTGGTTAATTTAACAAATCCTGCAACAAAAACTATATCATATAATTCGGCCTACAAAATCGAGAAGAAGATACAAAGAACATACAAACTTATAGCAATGATCTCAGTACACTATACAAGTCTACCATACTAAGATTGCAAGACATGACCCCCATACGATTGCACCCATGTCACATCATACACACGTGTGTCTCCATAGATTAAGCATATGTTTTAAGGGGAGAGAGATTTTATTAATTAGAAGTATTTATAATGATACTGAAATAGTCTTAGGGTAAAAAAATCTCTTAAATAAAAAATACTAGAGATCGCCTAATAGCCGATTTTCAAACCACAATTTTAGTTTATCCCAATAATTCAATATTAAAATAATGAGTATAATTAATACTAACTTGACATTTATTGAGAATTTTTCATTCGAAGCAATTCTTCTTTGCAATTGAAGTTTTAATCTTCAAGGATTAAGTTAAATTCTTAAACTTACAATAAGAGTATAAAATAATCAAATTTTAAATTGATCATGAATTCCTATAATTAGGCCTATATTCCTTATAAAAATTGGAGGAATGTGTGTATTTGAATTAAAATATCTGTTCTTCATGATTTGCTAGCATTTGTTATTACAACAGCTACTAATGCTTCAATCAATTATCCTTCTTCCATAATATTGATATTGAAACCTGGAAAGTCTGTGTAGGGCGGAGCCCTGTTGGTCGATGTGAATTTTAATGGGGTTCTACTCATCTACATTACACTGCAATTCTAACGGTATACACGCATTTCTCCTACGTTGGGTACAAGCTGAGAAAAAAAGGAGGAAAGGAACATGTTTCCTTAATAAAAACATAAGTTTTATAGTTTTTGTTTTTTTCTTTACTTTATTACAATATGTTTTTCTTTAATTTTTCTATAAAACTTTTAATGTAGGTACTCTTTCTTCCGAAGAGTTATTAATTTTCTTTTCTAATATACAGGTGGAAGCAAAAATAGGTATACAATTTTAGTTGGTTAATATCCAAGTTAGCCACATTCATCTGTGAAACCTGTTAGATGTTAACGTAAGTGACACTTTTAAGAGTTCATTTCTGTTTCTTAACCCCCTTAAAATATACTTTAATATTAAAGTTTTTGTACAAATAAACTTAAATCTTTCGTTAGGGGCCGTCCATAAATTACGTCATCGCTTTTTGGCAATTTTTGGATCCCCCTCCCCTAAAATCATCCTACCATCATAATTTGTTTGACCCCCCCCCTCTCAGAAAAATGACGTCATTTTTGACAAACCTCCGTTTTAAGTAAAAATAATGCTTTTTTCGTCAAAGCCACTTAAGTTCTATTCTTTATTGATTTATTTATTAAGAATATAAATTTTAAACTTTTGAAACCGATTTTGGCGGTAGTTTGTTGCAAAGAACTATTCAAATCGGATATTTTCAAGATGACGATGAACGCTACCTGATAAACTAAAAACATTGACCAATCAAATGTGAATTTACATATTATATATGTAAAATGATATCCCATATATGTATGTATTATACATGGGAAAATGACTTTCCCCATTGGAAAATAAACTATAAAAAAACGCCTAAAAATAGTCTAATGCATTTTCTTCGATAATTATTTTATAATAGTTAAATTGTGTGCAACCTATCATTGTTTTACTGCCTGAATTTTAAATAAAACATCATTTAAAACATCTTTTATTAAATGACGTCATATCAAAGCTGACCCCCCCCCCCTTGCACATCACTCTACCGTCATTTTCAATCTGGACCCCTCCCCCCTATTTTCAGATGACGTAATTTATGGACGACCCCTTATTGTATACCTACTTTTGCATCCCCTGTATCCTGAACAGTTAGTGTAGAGTTATACATATTTTTTTATTGAACTAAATGTTCCTTTTTTCTAAACTCGTTTAGTTAAATCGAGACATAAAATCAATACAATATACTTACGCGTATTTTTATACCCCTTTAACTCAGTTGTGAGCTAAATGTTAATCAATGACAAATTTAAAAGATTATTGAAATTCGATATGGTACAATACCGAATTTCAATACTCTTTCATGAAAGTTTCCTTGTTTTGTTCTATCCTGAAAAACAAGAAAAACTTTAGTAGGCCTATATTAGTATTATATTTGTTGTTAGTAATAGGATAATCTTAAGTATTAGTAGTAGACATATTAGAAGGTATAGGCCTATGTTTCATTAAAAATGCGTTAAGTTAAGAAAGGGAATCACGATGCAAAAGGTCCGAGTGGAAAAAATTTCGAATCTTCTAGTTTTTCTATCTCGCCCTATACGGTATTCTTATTAATTTGCAACGAACCCGACCTCAAAAGGTCAAGTGTATTTGGTGTTATTTAACTTTTTCTTTTCAGCAATATGATTTTTGCCTGTAATTTTTGACTCGATCATACTTTGCAGGGTCGGGATTGCAGCGTTGTTCTCTATTCTTAGATACATTTAATTTGATGTAAATGTTGATCTAGGCTTACTTTTAAAATTTTTTACTGACTCCTTGAGGACCGTCTGTTCCCCTTTGGAGGTTCAAAGGAAACAAGTACATTTGGAAGTAGACTTTGAGACTCAAAATTAATTTGCAAAGTTTTAGTTTTTTATTTAATAATTTTAAATATATTTCGTCTTGACGTTTTTTCCACTCTGTATATACCGGTTGTTTAACAATTGTTCAAAGGGCAACTAATTTTTTAAGTTGGCATTGCGAAGCATGCCGCGTAAGCTAGTAGGACATAAAACACTATTATAATAACTTTCAGTAATTTTCTGTCTTAACCGCAGGACGTCAGACCAGGAGACAAAAGAAAATCTTCAATGCAAGCATTAGTTGACGCATGCATCAAATAAAGATCTCAATTAGAAAAGAACAACACCCCAAACCCGACCTCAAATGCATAACCAGTTCCAAAATGGCCAGCTATCAGACTTTGCATTAAGTAAATATTAACTGTTCAGCACGTAATATTACATTTTTAAGATCTTAAGAGTAGCTGAGCAAGACATCTTGGTTAGTTACCTGAATACATAACTGAAGTGAAGTGTCGCTCTCCAATTGGCTACATAGAGTACGGTAAGTCAGCTGGCCTGGTAGAGTGGTCTTTGGTAAGGTACAATTAAACCATTACAATATCATATATAACATCTTCCTCTTCAAACAAAATTAGTTTATACTTCTTCCATTGACTGGTTGCAAATTAGGTACTATTTTTCTTCATTTATCAAAATGTAAAAATATAAAAACATTTCTTCTTGCATAGAACATTCAAATTAAATATCTTCTAATTTATAAAAGAAAACTAAAATTACTTCTTGACTTCTTGTTAGCTTGGATCTTCTTAGGGCCTACTGTTTGTATCTCTCAGGAGTTCTGATGACTCTTCCTGAGCGTGTTGTCTTTGAACGTGTAGGACTGACTCTCTTAGGGGTCGTGACATGACTCGGTGTTTGGCTCGGATCACTAGCAGCAGATGGACTAGTTGATGGACTTAAGCGTGGTGAAGAGAGGTCAGTGTGAGTTTGAGTAATAGGTATGCTTGGTGACGTCTGAGACTTGAGAGGTGAAGGGGCTGGTCTAATCCATTCTCTGTTTCTCCTGTATTCACCCGAGTTTGACTGAATTGTATAGGATCGAGTTGACAATTTGTTCTTAACTGTACCTAACTCCCATTGGTTGTATTTTGAATTAGGCTTGGATTTTACTACTACACCTTGACCTACTTCCAAGTTAGACAGATCCTTTGATTTCTTGTCATAGTATTGCCTATAGTTCATCTTTCTAGCAATTAATCTTGATCTGACTCCATCAGGGACTTTTGGAGTTAGTAAATTTGTTGTTACCGGAATGGTTGTTCTAGTTCTTCTTGACATTATCCTTTGAGCTGGGCTACTTCCTATTTCTTTGGTTGGTGTGTTCCTCAACTCCAAAATGGCAAGCCACAAGTCAGTTCCTTCGCTATTTGCTCTTGAAAATAACTTCCTCAAGGTGTTTTTTACTATTTTTACGGTTGCCTCAGCCTTCCCATTGCCTCTAGGGTGATATGGAGATGAGGTGACATGCGTAAACTCCCATTCTTTACTAAATTTTAGCCAATCAGAGCTGACAAAATTTGGCGCATTATCTGTAACTAAAGTTACCGGTACACCCCATCTGCTGAAGTTTTTCTTAGAAATTTCGATCAAAGTTTCAGAAGTCATGTCCTGAAGCTCATCTAATTCCCAAAAATCAGAGTAATAGTCTACTGTAATCAGATAATTTTTGCCTTTAAACTCAAAAATATCCATTGCTACACGACTCCATGGAAGGTCAGGGGTTTCATGGGTCTGCATAGGCATGTGTTGTTGATCCGGTGAATTAAGAGTACAAGCAGCACAGTTCTCAATGTGCCTCTTTATGTCCTCTGACATATGTGGCCAATATAACGTTTCTCTGGCTTTACGTAATGAAGCTTCAATACCTTGGTGACTACTGTGAATTCGTCGTAACATCTCTAGCCTCATGGCTTTAGGAACTACAAGTCGGTTAGCACGCAATATAATTCCTTTATGAACTACAAGTTCATCCCTAAAATTCCAATATTCTCTCAGTGACAAATCCAAGTCGTTTTTCAATTTAGGCCAACCAGAACTAACCACTGAGGCAAGTTTCATTAACACAGGATCCTGCATAGTAGATCTTCTAATCTGCTCAAGTCGTTCATCCGCTACATTGAGATGCCTGGTTGCGTCTACATTTTCTATTTGTTTAAACATTTTTCCTTCTTCCTCAATGCGATATACATGTGAAGTTTCTATGTCTTCCTGGTTTTTAGCAAATCGGTCATAAGGTAGAGCTGCTCTTGAGAGGGTATCAGCCAATGTCATTTCTGAACCTTTATTATATTCCAGGTTAAAATTATACTTCTGGAGTTTTAACATCATACATTGGAGACGCTTAGGTGCATTGAGAAGCGATTTCTTGAAGATTGTCACCAAGGGTTGGTGGTCTGTTTGAACTGTTACATCTGATTTTCCACTGATAAAGTGATGAAATCTGTTACAAGCAAATAAAATTGCTAGGCACTCCTTTTCAATCTGAGCATATCTTCTTTCCACAGGTGATAACGTTCGTGATGCATATGCAACCGGTTGTCCAGATTGCAGCAGTGTAGCACCTAGGCCTATACTGCTTGAGTCACATTGAATAGTTACCGGTTCATGTACATTGTAATATCGTAAAACAGATGTTTTGGCTATACTTTCTTTAATTTTTTCAAATGATTCGTCATGAGTTTTATCCCAAACCCAAGCGCTTTCTTTTCTTGTCAACTGTCTAAGAGGTTCGCACAAATCCGACAGTGCGGGAACAAAACGTGCCAAGTAATTGACAAACCCTAGAAATCGCTGTACATCTGTCACATTTTCGGGTTTTTTTCATATTGGTAATAGCCTGAACTTTTGATAAATCTGGACGCAATCCAGTGTTGGACAAAACATGACCCATAAACGTTACTTCTTTCTCCCTAAGCTTCATTTTTTTCCTGTTGAGCTTCAAGTTCTTTTCCCGAGCCCGTAGGAGCAGATTCTTTAACTTAATATCATGATCCTTGACAGCTTCTTCCTCTGTATCGCCACAACCGTAGATCAGGATATCATCCGCGATGACGGCTATGCCTTCTAAATCGTACAAAATTTCATGAAGACGTCGCTGAAATTCTTCCGGCGCAGGGGCTAGCCCAAATGGCAGGCGGGTCCACCTATATCTGCCGTATGGGGTCCAGAAGGTAGTAAGTTTGCTTGATTCTTCATCCAGCTGTACTTGCCAGAACCCGTTCTTTGCATCCATGACTGAGAAAATTTTAGCCTTGGATAGATCCGGTAAGATGTCTTCAATCGTTGGAAGTTGGTAGTGAGATCGTTTAAGGGCGACATTCAATGGCCTAGGGTCTAAACATATTCGCATTTTGTTGTTGCGCATGACTACAACTATATTACTAATCCAATCAGTTGGATTATTTTCTTTCACTATTATACCCTGACTCTCGAGTTCATTTATTTTCTCTTTTAATGGCTTACGCAAGGGTATAGACACTCTACGAGGCGGGTTTTTTACAGGTTCTACCGTAGGGTCTACATTCAAATGGAAAATCCCTGGCAAACAACCAAGTCCAGTAAAAACATCATCAAATTCGTCAATAATATCGTTAGGCCTATCACTACCGACAGATTCAACTTCCTGCACTTTACACAGTCGAGCTCTTACTTGCAAGATATTTAATTGTTTGCAAGTCTCCGCAGAAATTAGAGGCTTTTGATAAACAGGAATATCAACAACTTGAAAGGTTAGGTTATGTTGCTTACCATCAAAAAGACATACGAGCTCAGCTTCCCCTACAGGTTTAATTATGTTACCACTATAGCATTTCAATACAGTACTTGATTTCTTAAGATTAGGCACAATTGACTGGCAGGTTATTTTATGAAAATCAGACCAGTGCATAATGTTGCACGAAGCACCTGTGTCAAGCTGACATTCCAAATCATGAGTAGCATCGTCAGTACTACAGCTAAAAGTAAGCTTAGTGATCCATTGCTTCTTGTCAGGCGATTTACCATTAACACAACTAGCAGCTAGGTTAAGACAATCAACTTTATATAAAGATTCTGAGCTACTATCAGCTTCTTCAACCAAATTAACTTGAGTCTTACTTTTGTAAACTTTATTTCTATTAAATGAGCTAGGCCTATATTTATTAGGTCGAGCGTCAGCACTCCGACATACTTTTGCAAAATGGTTAGGCCTATTGCATTTTTCGCAAGATTTACCGTAAGCTGGACATTTTTCTCTTTTCATTTCGTGTGGATTTCCACAAAAAAGGCATGCTTTCTTATGTCTAGAATTAGAAAAATTTGTTGTCCTACCTTGGGTTTGATGTCTTCGATCCCTTGATTGAACCTTATTTACCTCTTCTACTTTGTCTGTCCCCTCCTTTTGATTAATGTGTTTCAACTGGTTATCAGTGGCCTCATGAGCCCTACATACATCAATTGCTGTAGTAAGAGTTAGCTTGGCATCCGATAGTAGTTTTTTTCGAAGGCTCAGATCTGTAACACCTAAAACTAACCTGTCACGAATCATTTCAGATTCTAAAGTAGAATAATCGCAAGATGAGCTTAATTGTCTAAGTCTACAAATATATTGCTCAATTTTCTCATTTGGTTGCTGGTTAGCTGAACCAAAAACATATCTTTCATAAATTACATTTTTCTCAGGTTGAAAATACTTGTCAAAAGCTGAAATGATAGTTTGCAACTCATTTTTCTTAGTTTCATCTTGGCCTAAATCTAAGCTAGTGTAAATTTTAAGACAATCTTTGCCTATAATAGACAGAAATGTTGCAACTTTAATCCCTTCTTCTTTATCGTTAAGCCCAGTGGCTATAGAATAATTTTCGAATTGAAGTCGAAAAAATTTCCAATTTTCTAATACATCACCTTTGATTTCCAACGGGGATGGTGGCGGCAAATTCATTGTAATACAAACATTTTTGCTAGAAGTGCTATCCTCAGCAGGATCGCTTTTCAAAAATTTTTCACCATCCTTTGCCATCTTGAAAATTTTTCACGTGGCGATATTAACAGGTTTTCTCAGGCTAGGCCTATACTTGGCCTTATGCAAAAGCCTATTTTAACAGGTTTGTTCAAGTATGCCCTATTGGCCTAGGCCTAGTCGGCAATTAAAAATTACGATAAATCAGACTTATTTAACCCGCACAAAGTAAAAATAACTTTTCGTAATAACTTTACAGACTTCAATATTAGCGGGGTAGAACCGCTGCCACCATGTTCAGCACGTAATATTACATTTTTAAGATCTTAAGAGTAGCTGAGCAAGACATCTTGGTTAGTTACCTGAATACATAACTGAAGTGAAGTGTCGCTCTCCAATTGGCTACATAGAGTACGGTAAGTCAGCTGGCCTGGTGGAGTGGTCTTTGGTAAGGTACAATTAAACCATTACAATATCATATATAACATTAACTAAACTTTAAAATGCCGTAACTTCTGACATATTTAAGGTTTGGTGCAAATTGTTTTGAACTATAAGGCCTTTAAAACACGGTACCGCCCCCCCCCCCCCCTACATGACATATAGCTTGAATCTGTTTTATCTACGACTTTCTCTAAACAAAACTTTCCCAACCCAAAGTAGGCGTCACGAAAATGCGAGCCTGAATTTAAAACAGTGTTGCCGATTTGTGCCGACTAATCCAGCTGTTGGCATATGTTATTAATTACTGAAAATGTAGGAAAACATGGAAACACAAACAAATTGGCAACATCTCTAGGTAAGACTAATGTAAATCAGCTTCCAGCTGTTTAAATTGCCAAGCTCGCAATTTCGTGACGCCTAGTATAACTTAAGTTAAAGGGGGTTCGTTTGTCCATTGTTTATTAATGTGGAACTTTTGCAAAATTTAACGGACGTTGAAGGTTTATTCCATCCTGTGACACCCATCGTCTGCAGCTGCTCGTCCTGCTCTTCAATCAGCGGGCGTTTCCAAAAATTCGGAAATGTATGATGGATGGGCAGCGGTGAATGGCGCAATTTGTAAATCCGGCCTTCCGGGGCGCCGGGCGAAGGTTTGGGGCGAAAAACTCCAAAAAAGCCGTGAGAGCGCGCACATGTCGTCGTCATCGAATCGAGATCGGCGGGGACCGTCAACAATGAGCGATGAGCCGATCAGCTGATGGTCGATTGACTGTTAAAATGATAAATTTTAACAAACCTCATTGGTTTAATCTTCAAAATGCTGGAAAATAAAGCTAGTTGGGGAGGGACAGAGGAACATTTAAGTTTAGCTTATTTATATGGTATGCCAATGCAATTCATTATAGATCAAAACTATTAAAATCTGTTAGGTAATCATTAATTATGTTCAATACATATTAGATTATTTACTGTTATATGGTACATGTATAAGGAAATAGCAATTTTACAATGTAAAACATGTTGATGGGGATCACTTTTAAATGTCCAATGGTGAAATGTTCGTGAAACCTTCTGGCCAAAGTATGATGTTAGAGTATTCAGATCGCACTAGTGCCTCCAACGTGACTCAACGTGAATTTTGAAGCCGGAACCAGCCAAAAGTACTTTTCGAAGCACGGTGGTAGTCTGAATATCAAATTTGATAAGGCAACAACAAGAATCGAACCCAGTAAAGATAACACAGAGTATTTTGGTCTGTGATGCCGTATACAGCTCAAACAATTGGAGTGGATTGACTGAGTTACAGACTGTTTTAGTCCCATATGGTTACTAATTTGAATCCAGAAGGGGAGTATGCCAGAGGCCAAGATACTCCGTGTTATCTGTAACTGCCAAGGTACTGCCAATGGTATTTTTTCGTATGTTTAAGGTTAAAACTGTATTACTGTTACACAACATGTGTCATTATTTACTTAACATTACTGTATTACAAATTTTAAGAGAGTGGCAAAATTTTTCCCTTTTCTAAAAAATTTACGATTTAATATATAACGTCCTACCAAGTAATTTTATGTTGCTACCGTAGTATGGTACTACCGAGAAGCACATCGTCTTTAAAAGCTTAAAATGTTTTAATAATTCCCGAAAAACTAACTTAAAATATATTACTTCAATTAATTATAAGTTTGATTGACTAGATTTGTCCTAGTCATTAATTTGAGATAGGATTTTATGCGGTTTTTACTGTAGTTTAAGGCAGTTTTTGCTCTTTATAGCTCCCTAAATGATTAACTATGAGTATGATACCTAATCTTCAAATTATATAGGGAGTTTTTGTTTTAATTTTAGTGTTTGAATTGATTTAATTTTGTTTCTTCCGACCTTTGATAAGAGAAACTTCCAGTGTAAACGTTTTATTACTAGCTCTATAACTTTGATTTCACGAATGTATTATTTATAGTTACATGTATATATAAAATTATGTAGGAGTACGTCAATAAAATTACGTTGTGGTTCCCGAAACTATTAAAACTATTGAATTCGTATATTTATTGAGCCATTTTATAAAATTTAATAACACCAAACATCATCACCAGTTCACAAATGTAATTTCAAAAGCGTTATAAATTAGATAGTCATTCCTTTTTTCACACGAAGCAAGTTCAAATTGTATTTCCAGTCTAAAAACGATTTCTATACAATTTCAAAATTCAACAAAGTGTAGCTGTAGAAATGTTGAAACATGCAGTATACAGCGCGTCTTTAAAGTGCGTCACCAAACTTCATGATATGGCAAATTGGGTCGAAATAATAAAAAAAAAAACCGAACGCACATCAACTGCGCGAAAAATTCCTTCGATTTGCATCAACTGCGCGAAAACCGAAAAGGGTCCCCCAAAAATGTGCACCAACTGCGCGAAGTCTCTAACGCTCCTTTCACACATCCCGTTTTTAGCCGTGCGGGAAAAAACCGCACGATTTAAAAACCGTCCAAAACACCGTACAAGTAATTGTCAGCTGGTTAAAAACCGTAAACGTGCCTGTGTGAAAGGTCTCATAAGATTCTATTGGAATGTACGCCGTACGATTTTTAATCGTACGGGCAAAACCGTGATGTGTGAAAGGGGCGTAATCTGACGATTTTTCTATTAAAATAACCTCAATTTGCATGAATTATAACGCAAAATCTACGTTTCTCCGCTGAAAAATCACAATAACTCCGTTATTTGTAGTCAGATCCTTACAAACGAGATATTATTGGTTAGATGATTAAACTTGTCAACTTTTCTGCGCCTTTTAAAATTTTGATATAATTTACCAGTTTTAAGATATTTGAGTTAAAAATTTAAAATGGCCGCCATTTTGAAAATATGCACCGGAAACAAATATTTACCATGAAAATTGACAAAATAATTACTATAAAGGTTTATACCAAATATGAAGTTTCTACATCAATCCGTCACCGAAATAAAAATTATTAAGTGGATAAAACAAAATGTTGGACATCTGGGTAAACTTGTATTTTAGGACACGCATTATGTGAACTTTATTGCTTATTTTGACCAAATTAGCCATATTATGAAGTTTGGTGACGACACCCTGTATAATTATGAGACCTTCCGCATCGAATCTTGAGAGACTATTGTTAAAGAAAAATCGCGGTATCCATAATCATAAGCAACCTCCCGAACATCCCGGACACCGCATCATCCGTCGGAAATGACCACCCTCTGGCCCCGACAGGAAGAGAGTTGCGATGTGTCAGTGTTTGCCGATTAGGCAGGCTTAATGTTTGCACAAACATTGAATGCGGCCTTCCGCGAAACGGATGTATCACAGGTCTATCATCCCCCAACCCCTGGGGGGCGAAGTCCAGAACAACATCGCACCCGCCGCCAGATAGCGGCACTTCTAGGAACTCCCGTCCGGAAGATAACAGGAGGTTTTTGTAAGTGGGTTAAATTTGTTCAACTCCAAAGTCTTGGTGTTGTTATGTAAAGATTTGAAGACTTTTAAACAAGAGAACCTATAGCGAATTTGTTTAGTTCTATCGGTCTTTGGCAAATTTAAGGCTATTGATTTATTATTGATTTATTTTTAAACTATTTCTGCTACTACTTAATGCTAAGAGATATTTATTTGTTGTTCAATGTTCTGAATTTTCAAAACACCTTTATGTTCAGGGTTTTAGTAGGCACATTCTTTTAGGACGGTATTTCCTACGCCTTCGGAGTTATTTTTAACGCTCGTGTAAAAGGTTCCATTTAAACTCCATTTTTTGGTAAATTATCATTTGACCGAAACGTTGAAAATACCGCCTAACGTGACGTTATAATGGGTATTACATGAGTGTTTTGTATATTACGTTAGCTCCGGTAAATATAGGTGTTTACCGGGCGAGTGTGATAGTTCCCGCGAAAGACGAAATTGAATTCGGTAAACTCCATCTGGATGTAAGTACGATATTTTTCATCGAACTAATAAAAAAAATGCAATCTTTAAATCTCAACAAATATTTTAATATAATGTGTAAATAGGTCAATAACCTACTTCACCTTCGGAGGGTTATAAATTTGTTTATTAAAACAATACTCCTTGGAAACTGCTGGAACCTAGTAAATGGCATTACATGCTACTAACCTGTATGTGATTGCCTATGCACTCGGAATAGACCCGGTTGTCTGGCCTTTGGGGATATAAATTAATCAGGCCCGGATTAACACTTTTTGACGCCCTAGGCCAAAGGTCACAATTACGCCCCCCCCCCCCCCCCCGAAAAAAACAAACAAAAAACAATCCGATACATGTTGACTTATTTTAATTCTAATTACTTAGGCTATATTATAAAATCACAGAACTATTAAAGGACAATGATGATTGGTATTTTCGTCACTTTACTCCGAGGACGTATTGGAAACAAATAACGGAGTTATTGTGATTTTTCTGCTGAAATACAATGATTTTGCATTAAAATTAATGCAAATTTATGTTATTTGAAGTGAAAAATCGCAATAACTCCGTTATTTGTTGTCATATCCTTACAAACTTGGTATCCTTAGTTACATAATTTCATTAGTCAATTTTTTAGTTTCTAGTAAAAATTTTGAAAAACTTACCGTTTTTTTTTTAGATATTTGACCTTACAAATTTAAAATGGCCGCCATTTTTAAAATACACATCGGAAAATAATAAATATTTTCTCTAGAAATAGACATTGGTGTGATAAAGATCCATGCCAAAACTGAACTCAATACAACCATCCGTTGTGGAAATAAAAATTAGGCCTAATATGTGTAAAAAACAAAATTTTGGCTGTGAGGGTAACTGGCGGCATTTGGACTTTATTACTATGATTTTCATATTTGTTTATGGTCCAGGAACAATGGCCTAAAATGTTGGCAGGGAATTCTGAACCACACTGTATAATTGTAATACAGAAATAAATTTAAATCCAGGGCAAATGAACAATGTCAAGGCAAACCTTACAAGGCGACGGTCAAGGCAAAGGGGCGCTATTTACCGTGATTGAGGGGAATTGACCGCTTGTCGATGGCGCTCTTTACCGCTGACCACAAGCGCTATTTATGCGTATTGGGGGCGCTCTTTACAGTCGATCAAGGGCGCTCTTTACTGGCGGTCGGAGGCTTGATTTAACTCTGATCAAGAGAGATATTTACCGTCGATTACAGGGTGATGTTTACCGCCAGTTGGGGGTGATGTTCTTGACCGCTAATCAGGGAGACTTTACGGCACATTAGGGGCGCTCGTTCCCACTGCGAAGGAACCCCTTAGTATTTCGCTTGAATAATTCTTTCTTCTTTCTATTTTGCCGAATATTCTATTTACTCTTGTTATTAAAGAATTTAATGTGAAAACCCCAATATTAAATTATATTTGCAGTTAAATAATTTTTTGACTGAAACATAGTATTAAAAAGGCCCGTTTGACGCCCCCCTCTCGTCTGACGCCTTAGGCCATGGCCTAGGTTGGCCTAGTGGATAATCCGGGCCTGAAATTAATGATATTGAAAAACTTCATTTGTATACATTGGTTGTTATATGCTCCAGATTGCTTCTACAGCAGGTCTCAAATAATGTATGTCAAGTATTACAAACAGCGGAAGCAAAAAGTTAAAATCTAACATTTTAATAGGAACGAGGAGACTATAGAGACTTTATAGCATAAACTCGGATGTCAGACTTTTCCATTACCTTAGTAAAATTGCATACATTTTATCTCCGTTTCAATCTCTGTCTGCATCTCAAGATTGCCCTACCTTTCAAGCGTCCAAACCAATAAATCGCACAATACTCCAGAAGAGCGATCGTTCACTTCGCTCCTGCCGTCGGCGTCGCCGTCAGGTACAAATCAGGAGGTAAACAACATTCATTGTGCGAGTGTCAGGGCCCGAGTGATGGAGACGGATGGACCCGACGGGGGCTCGTGTCACAGACGCACCGGGTCAGTCTGGAATTGTACACTGTGGTGAAAAATGTCACGACAGTAATTTCTTTTTGGACCAAAAAACAGCCACATCTTTTTGGACCAATTTAGGCTAAGTATAATAATACTTTGTATATGGTTTTCACTGGATTTATATCTACCTTTTCTGATATACACCCTTTTTACTTATCCAGTGGGACAGCCCGTGGGGAGCAATAATAATACTAAACTTCTTTCTTGCCATTGAACAATACATGTATTGCATAGCATGCGTCAAAGTAAAAAAACATAAAAAAACAATTGACACCCTCTTTACTTCAGCAATGCGAGGAGACCTTAACTGCACAAAATAGAGAAGGGAAGGTTGCTTCCAGAATATACAGCTCGACCAGTGTTAGCAATCCTAGTTCCCTGAAAGCATCTCAACACGACTCTCAAAATTTGAGTTTTGCAATGACTCTTATTAATGGCTTTTATCTGGAGAACGAAGATACGGCTGAAGTTTTTCCGGGAACAGGAACAACTAACCCACAGAGCAATACCATACGACAAATGACATTGAATCAGTCTGTAATAAGCCAATAGTAATCACTCTGTTGAACAGAGTTAAGAGAGTCTTTTAGTAAGAAAAATTGCCGACGAAACCTTCTTACATGCACTGTTAACATGATCGCTCCAGCATGTCAGCTCATTATCAACGAGCATTCGGAGGATTTTGGCAAAATCGACTTCTTCTAGGACTGAGTCATCTGTAAACATATAAATTAAATGTAACTAATATTATTCTCGATGCAAAATTCATCTCAGTAAATTCACTTCAATCCGCCGAGACCGGCGCCAACCAGACGGCAACTTGATACAAAAAATGTACCGTGATCAGATGTACAACGCTGGGAGGACGGACGGCACGCACGTTCTCACGCCATGTAGCAATTCTTAGAATAATCATGCAAGAAATATAAATCGACTTACCGATCAGCAATCAGCGGCAAAGATGGCGGCTTGATGACGAAGTATTCAATCGCCAATAGGGAATAAGGAAGAGGTGGTAATTGAAAGATAATTGGCTGGGAGGCGTGGACAATCGGAAACGGGGATGAAATCAAAAAGTAGTGGGGACAAAATTTGGAACTTAGGAGCGGAGGAAATTATCAGTCTTCAAGGAGTACAGGATAGAAGAAGTCAGGGGAAAAGGGTTGGTCTGGGCTCTGAACGGAGTAGGAGCCAGGAAGCCAACTGGATCGGTATAGAACGCCACCAGTGACGACCCGACTCCAAGACCAGCGCCACAGCTCCAGACCCTCCAGAGAAGGAAGACGGGCCAAGCAGGTGCAGGGATCCCAAGGAAGGAAGACGGCCAAGCAGCTCCAAGGACCCCCCAAAGAAGGACGACGGGCCAGCAGCTCCAAGGACCCTCCAGAGAAGGAAGACGGCCCTAGCAGCTCCAGCAGTCCCAAAGAAGGAAGAACACCTGCAGCACGTCTCTGCGGGAATCAGCACATTAGGGCAGGGCCTGGAAACATGAATACTAACTGTTTCAAAAACATTGCCTCCCATTCTGAAAACATGTGCTCACATTCGAAAAATATCTTCAAAAATTTACCGAATAATTACTGATTAGCTTAACATTTATTGACTAGGGCCCAGTCATGAGTATTAAGGGATTCGGTAGCTATAAATTCTGACTAAAAGCTAAAATAAAAGTACAAATTCTCATATTAATGTATAAACGCATTCTCTTAAGAGAGTAAATGCTGAGCGCGCAAGCATTACTTTCTGACAGAAAAATGTAATTACTGAACGAAGTAACCAATACATTTTGGATGTAGGACGAAAATACCATGAACAGATAAACTAACATACACTCTTGAAATTGAAATCACAAAATCATTATTATTATTATAACACTAACACGAAATTTGTGGTTCAGATCTGAATGGCTGTATGGAAAGAACATAACACCAGGATGGCTTCACACCTGTTACTCGCCACGATAACAATATTGCTTTGCAACGGAACACAAGCAACTCAAGAGTCCGACAGCTACCAATTCTTCAGCGGCTTACATTTCGAACGCCAAACAGCTCTAATCCCTTACGAAGCATCGATTCCATTAATCTTAACGACAAAATTAAACCAAAAACCAACGTTCCCAAAATACCAAAATGTAACAGGAAAATGTAGCTTGAATAGAAATAACACATCCACGCAGTGCGAACTACAGAGAAATCTAGTGAAACTCCAATCATTAATTATATCAGTCATTGAAAACCAAAGCCATGACCTATCGCTTAGTAATGTAACAAACACAAGATGAAAACGGGGACTAACATTCTTAAAAGACTTCTTTCAATGGTGCTGTGACTTAGCCTCCACAAACGAAGTTGCGGGCATCTATGACAATCAAAAAAATCTTGAACAACACACCAATGAAATTATTAACTCCGTAGGAAATCAATATAAGGACCTAGTTAGGACAACACATAATCTGAATAATTTCTCACAGAATGTCGCACAACTAGCGGACAGAGTGCATACAACATTTTCAATCGCACAGCAAGAATTCAGCGAGAGCCAATACACAACATCAGAAATAATCATTAAGCAAATTTACTCTCTAACACAACAAACCTGGACATACATATTGTACAATTACCAGCAACAGAACGAGAGAGACATCCTAGGAAAATGCCATTCAAATCAAATCTCAGACAGCTTAATCAAACCCAAGAAAACTATTAACTCACCTCACCGAATTACAAACGAATGCCTTCGAGAAGAATTTAAGACTAGCCATACCGATCGACAAAATACTGCTGTACTACAAATTACCAATTACTCAATGTACTTTACTTAACGACACATTACTTATAAAGATTAACATCCCACTGATGCCAAAGAACATCCTCTACAAACAATATAAAACGATAATATCTCCAGTACGTTGGGAAACAGACATTTGCTCCTTACAAATAAAAGGAAAATTTGTGTTCACGAACGAACACCTCACAAAAGTAATTACCAGTGAAGATAAACACTGCAATGAAGAAACATATCCCTTATGTCTCTTACCCCGACAAACTCTCCCAACAAGGGAACAAAAATGCTTACATTTCATTTTAAACAATGTAAATATAGAAACACTACAACAACATTGCCACTATGTTTGCCAAACAGCCCCAGAATATCCAATAGTTACTAAATTATTGCCAAATAAATACCTGATTACCAATATTAAAGAAAATATGACACTCAGGTGCGACAACGGGAAATCAACCCACCAAATCACTCCCATCACGGCAGGAACATTACTAGTAAATATCCCTTGTGACTGTGAGTTACTCAGCGAAGACGAAATATTAATAACCCAGTTACACCCGTGTGATTCCCAGGACGACATTAGAAAGAAAATTATAAACCTAATCCCAGTAACTTGGTCTAAATTACAATCAATTAAATTATACCCAATGGAATCGGGAGTGACACACGAATTCAAAAATTTAACCGAAATTTTAAACACAAATTGGACCTTTCGGAACCCAACCTTTAAGGTTACAGAAATGAAAAAAATCCAACAAGTAAAATTACTACACGATGAATATGAAATATTTAATGACACGAGACTCCTGTTGTACATCCTAATAGCATGGCTAGCCATAGTCACCATCGCTATAGTAATATTAGCATACTGCATCCATATCCAGGAAATAAAACGAAAAATGACGGTGCCACCCAGAGACTTTACGCAGTAAAATCATTTAAGTGGGCAATTAAAAACAAAATTATGGAGCGATCGGTGGAATATCGCTCAATCGCCGTGGGGGAATGTAAACATATAAATTAAATGTAACTAATATTATTCTCGATGCAAAATTCATCTCAGTAAATTCACTTCAATCCGCCGAGACCGGCGCCAACCAGACGGCAACTTGATACAAAAAATGTACCGTGATCAGATGTACAACGCTGGGAGGACGGACGGCACGCACGTTCTCACGCCATGTAGCAATTCTTAGAATAATCATGCAAGAAATATAAATCGACTTACCGATCAGCAATCAGCGGCAAAGATGGCGGCTTGATGACGAAGTATTCAATCGCCAATAGGGAATAAGGAAGAGGTGGTAATTGAAAGATAATTGGCTGGGAGGCGTGGACAATCGGAAACGGGGATGAAATCAAAAAGTAGTGGGGACAAAATTTGGAACTTAGGAGCGGAGGAAATTATCAGTCTTCAAGGAGTACAGGATAGAAGAAGTCAGGGGAAAAGGGTTGGTCTGGGCTCTGAACGGAGTAGGAGCCAGGAAGCCAACTGGATCGGTATAGAACGCCACCAGTGACGACCCGACTCCAAGACCAGCGCCACAGCTCCAGACCCTCCAGAGAAGGAAGACGGGCCAAGCAGGTGCAGGGATCCCAAGGAAGGAAGACGGCCAAGCAGCTCCAAGGACCCCCCAAAGAAGGACGACGGGCCAGCAGCTCCAAGGACCCTCCAGAGAAGAATCAAGAATCAAGAATCAAGAATCAAGAATCATTTATTAATCCAAAAGACATAATACATGCATTGGTGCGTCAACAGTTTCAACATGTTCTGAAAGATACATTGAGTCATTTCATTAAATTGTCTAAATATAGTCTACTAGGCCTACGAGAGAAAATGATATAAAGAAGGTAGGCAGTGGGCGGTGAGGACATAATTGGATCATATCAAGTAAAAATAAATAAATAAAATCACATAAAATTGAGAAAAAAAAAACACACACACAGCAAACAGAACAAAAATCAGTACAAATGCAAACTCTACTTACATTAAGATGTCCTTTGAAGGGGTATCTAAAAACTCCCTGAGGTCATAGAAGGGGTGATCAAGCAACCACTGCAATATTTTTCTTTTAAAGGTTTTAAAAGGCTGCTGCTTGATTTCCATTGGCAACTTATTTAAACATTTTAATCCCAACATTCTATAATTTGACTTTGACTTTTCTAATCTTACAAAGGGTACATCAATTTTTCCTCTATTTCTAGTGTCAAAATTATGAAAGTCGCCTCTAACACAGTGAGAGTTGTAATTCTTAAAACTAGTTAACAGGATATTAAATATATATAAATTAACAACAGTTAAAATCTTAAGGTTAATAAAAAGTGGGCGGCAGTGGTCTTGGGTATTTGCTTTTGCCATGATTCTGATGACCTTTTTTTGAATTATAAGTACATCTTTTATGTGAGAGCCATTGCCCCAGAAAATTATTCCATAGCTGAGAGCAGATTGAAACAGAGCAAAGTAAGCAGTCTTAATGTAATTAACAGGGATTGCATCACTAAGTCTACGGAACAAAAAAGTTAATCTGCTAAGTTTGGTACATAATTGCTGAATGTGATGATACCAGGTGAGTTGTTGGTCCATGAAGACTCCCAAGAATTTGACTGCATTTACTGGGTTAGTGTCCTGCACTTCCGGGATTTGTCTAAGCCCAAAAATGACAGTCTGTGTCTTCTCATTATTGAGCATGAAACTGTTTGCTGAGAACCAGTCTGCAGCATCTTTAAGAGAGAGTTTAGCAGCTCCCTCAAGCTCAACGAAGTTATCGTTACAAGACAGCAGAGTGGTATCATCAGCATATAAATATGACTTCGAGTTCAAACAAGAGGGTAAGTCATTTATCGCTATCAGGAACAAGAGGGGCCCAAGGACAGAGCCCTGTGGGACCCCACAGTTGCTTGTGCGAACTTTCGACCATTCACCCCCAGTGTAAACCGCCTGTCTTCGGTTTGATAGATAAGTTTGGAAAAGATTTAAAGCTGAGTTTTTTATCCCATAAAATTCCAACTTATGAAGCAAGATACCATGGTCGACACAATCAAAGGCCTTACTTAAATCAATAAAGGTAGCCCAGGCAAAACTCCTATTTTCAAAGGCCTCTAAGATGTCCTGAACCATGGCACCTATTGCATTCACAGTGGACTGTCCATTTCTAAAACCAAATTGGTGATTGTTAAAAAGAGAAAGAGATTCAAAATAATCGCTGACCTGATTGAAAATGACATGTTCCAGTACCTTGGACAGAACAGGTACTAGGCATATTGGCCGATAGTTGCCTGGGCAAGTTTTATCCCCTTTTTTGAAAATTGGACAAATTTTTGAGATTTTGAAACATTCTGGGAAAATTCCCTCCAGAAGACAAACGTTTATACAATAAGTTAGGGGTGAAACAATATCGTCCGCTATGTTTTTAACCAACCAGTTTGAAAAGTCATAAATGTCTTTGGTTTTTGAGTTTTTCATTTTTGCTATGATTGACAAAACATCTTGACAGGATACAGGTGTAAAGTTAAAAAGGTGCTGGTTCACTGGGACATGATTGAGAAAAATATCAAAGGTGACATTGGGTTTCTTAATACTATCCTTGATAGCAGTGACAGATTCAATAAAAAATTTATTTAACATGTCAGGATGAATTGGGACATTGGGTGTATTACTATTGGACTGTGAATTCTGCCTGATAATAGCCCAAGCAGTTTTACACTTATTGTTCGAATTATCTATTGTCAAAGCATTAAAATTAAGCTTGGCCTCCTTAACTGCCCTTCTATAGTTACATTTGATACTTTTATAGGCTAGTTCACATTGTTGGGTTTTAAAAAACTTAAAATTATCATAAGCTACTTTTACCTGTTCTTTGAGCCTGTAAAGATCCTCTGAGAACCAGGCATGGTTGTGCTTACCAGCCCTTCTGGGTTTTTGGTGAGACTTAACAAGAGGAAAACACTCTTCAAACACATGCATCAAACTTTCTACAAAAATGTCAAAAAAGTTACCTGGATTTCCTTGAAGTTGCCAATTCCGAAGGTCAAATTGTTCCTGCCAATTGAAAACCCTAATTTTGAATTTGAAAGTTTCCAAATTTTGGGGTGAGAAAATTCTCTTAAAAGTAGAGGTGTTTATCTTATCAGGCTCGCATGAACTCTCAAAAACAACTCTTAAAATAAGACCATCATGATCAGAGAAATGAAAAGGCACAGTTACACAACTTAAATTGTCTTTCTTGATATTAGAAAAGACGTTGTCGAGGCATGCATCTCCACGGGTTGGCTGGTCATTGTGGAAGTAGATATCAAACTGTCTGAGTAGATTGAGAAGCTCAGAGACTGACCTCTTTCTTGTTGTGACGTCGAACTGCGCATTTACATCGCCCCCGACAATTACTCTATAATTAGGCCATTTAGCAAATACATTTAGCAAAATTTTTTCAAGGTTTTCTAAGAAAACCCATTCATTGCTGTCCGGAGTACGGTAGACTGCAATCACAATAAGTTTGTGCATTTCAATTATGGTGGCACAAGCTTCCATATGTTTCTCGAGGCAATAAACACTTAAGTCTACAGGCCTACACTCAAAGTTTTGGCGAGCATAAATAAGAGTCCCACCTCTACTGTATGATTTCCTTGTGAAATTAGAAACTAGGTTAAAGCCTTTAAGACACTGGAAATCAATACCTGTCGAAGCTATCCAATGTTCGGTTAAACAGATCAAGTCACAGTTCTGCTGTATAGAGAAATCTTCCAGTAATGATAGTTTATTACTAAGTCCCTGGATGTTTAAAAAAAGTAAAGAAAGCACGCAAAACTTTGGAAAAAACATAGGCTTACTTACTTTGTTTGGTGTATTATCCATACTTAATTGGAGGTTTGTTGAGTCACTGAATCCACTAAAAAATTATCAGAGTCACTAGAAGACCCAGACCTAGGCCTAGACCTCATTGAGTCAACGTCAGAATTATTACTAGTTTTCCCTAGTCTTGGGGGGAAAAATTTACCAATTAATATACCTACTGGCCACAACTCAGGTTTCATAACCTCACTTTCCAAGTCCTCAGAGAGACCTATCTTGAAGGAGTTATAAGAGTCATGTCTAGTAGGAAGCTTCTCACAGATGAAATTTTTACTACCAATAGTTGATTCCAGGTGTTGTTTAATATCATCAGCAGTAGTTGTTGTTTGAAACCTGGTAACATAGACCCACGACTGTCGGTTGACAGCTCGAAGTTTGTTCTCGTTGTTTTTTCCAGCTACGAGTTTGGAAGGTTTGTATGTACTAGGTTTCTTTGAGTTAGTTGATTTCAGTTTTTTGTGATAGCAAACACGGGAGAAACCTTCATTGTCACTACTCCTACACTCAGGATCAGCACAAAGGTTATCCTTACCTGATTGACCAATAGGCTCAACTATGGTTTGTACTTTAGTAGGCTTAGCACCATTGTTACATGAGACAGTATTTACTTTTTGGTTATGGCTTGGATTCCTCCTCCTGTGAGTAGGAACATCCTTTTCCTTCGTAGCTGCAGCCTTCAGAGCATTAGCAAAAGTTTGCTCAGGACCACATTCCGTGCTTGTTGCTGCAGGTTTAGAGGCAGGCTGAATTATAACAGATTTGATTTGTTTTATATCACATACCAGATCTTCAATTATTTTAAGTAATTTTTCATTGTTAGCTTCAAGTTTTACTATTTTGTCACTCATCATTGCAATTACCGAGTCTGCCGGTTGTTCACTGTCGTCTGAGCGAGCTTTGCAACCATACGCCAGATCGTCCTTACAAGCCGGGCAAAACCACATCACAAAGTTTTCTAGAGTACAAATACGATTATAATTTACTTTGGAGATGTGGAGGCATCTAATATGAAACCACGATTCACACTTGCCCTCACATTGTAGTCCACAATCACTCTCAGATACTACTTTTTTACACACACCACAAAGACAGTCGTCCTCATCGCCCGCCATCTTGTTGGAAGGAAGACGGCCCTAGCCGTCCACGATATGAATATGAAACCACGTCCACAATATGAAACCACGATTCACACTTGCCCTCACATTGTAGTCCACAATCACTCTCAGATACTACTTTTTTACACACACCACAAAGACAGTCGTCCTCATCGCCCGCCATCTTGTTGAAGGAAGACGGCCCTAGCAGCTCCAGCAGTCCCAAAGAAGGAAGACGGCCAAGCAGCACCGAGGACCGCCCACAGAAGGAAGACGGACCAGCTCCGAGGCCCGGGCACGAGGACTCCACCGCACCGACGACCACTCGCGCACCCACAAGGAGAACGGCGGAGCACAGCCGAGGGACCACACCGACCGACACCGCACCGGCCACGAATCCGACGGACGGCGGAAGAAAGGTCTACTCCAGGGGTATGTCGAATCACTCTCAGTCCGGTGCACAGCATTAGGTCCCGAACGTTTAAATTTATATAATAGATAGAGAACTTCTAGACTCCCTTTAGTTAAATAAATATACAAAAGCAATAAGCCCTAAAGCAAACAGGAAGCATAAATGAGGTAATCAAAGTAAGGATAAAGTTATAAGTAGGAAAGGAATAAATAAGTAAACAAATAATTGTATATAAAGTAATAGATAAAATTAATTAAAACCCCTGCTTAGGGAACGAAGTAAACCCCCAAAGTAGGAACTGTATTCATGCACGGCCATTCAAAGTATTAAATAATCTATTCCTTTCAACATTTGTAAATATTAGAGGCTAAGACATGACTTCATTTTTAGGGTAATTTGTATAGTAACTTTGTTTGTGGAATTGAATTCTTAAAAGCCCAAGTTTGATTTAACGATATCATTTTTGTTTTATTGCTGTAAATAATTAATGGTCGATTAACATATAAGTTAAATATTATCAGTGACACTCACACATCGGACGCTCCAGTTGTGCGCGAAGTAATTTACCGAACTCTTACTTCATGAGTGTTGAGTAAACGAAGAACTAGCCCCAGTAGTTGGGTGGACTCTAATTCATGTAAATACATTTCGCTCACTGCAATTGAAGGGCATAATCATATGTTTCACCTGTGCACCATGTTAGTTTAGTTATAGTTGTGTTATTAAAGTCTGTTTAATTGCTTGATCTGAGTTCATTCAATTGCCTTCCTGATACTCTCACTATAGTGTCAAGCGAGTCAAACTACTTCAGCAGTGTATTTGTAACAGAGCTCACGCTACCCAGGCGAAAGCTTTATACATCTATCATTATAGATGGACTGCATGAACAAAATCTTAAATATAAGCATAGGTGAATAGGTAGATTACATCAAAGTTAGGTCATTAGTAGATAACAATTCCGCAAACAATCTTGTAGGGGCAAACGAAAATGGCAGGCGATCATGCTTTGTATTTCAACCATATTCATGTAATTACAAAAATACTATAAATCCCGATATATTTGACTTTTTGAAGTAGATTTTGTTGGTCATAGCTCATAATTCAAAGCTCTTTCAAATTACATATGATATAGCATAGACCAATCTGCAGTTGCAGTAGGCCACCTAAACGACTTAACTAAGGGACGACCCCTAAAGGAAGTCGTAGAAAAACCTTTATTAGCCTATGCTATATCATTTTAATACATAAGCACGGAAAGAACTTTATATTTAGTGAAATGTGCAACAAATTGACCTTGAAAGGGCGAATTTATGGGGGGCTATTGCATTTGGTCGTCGTGCATTAATGGATTTTAATGCAAAGTTTGATCACCTACTAATAGAAATATTTAATTTGATGTACATATGCTTACATTTAAGATTTTGTTCTTACTCCTAATAGGCCGCCCCCCGGATAGGTAAAAATCGTCCACATATCTGAAACATTAGATTTAAAAGGTATATATTCATGTACGTAGTTTCATTACTTTTACTAAATCGGTTCAAATCGGTCTAAATCGGTTCCCGGACTTTATTTTATCATACTGTATTTTTTTACTTAAAAATGATAGGGTAATTTCTTTTTCCTACCACTGCATGGAAATAATTGCATTGCCACACCTGTAACCCCTATGCAAAGCAGTTCATTTCCGGTTTCCGTTTCTTTCCCGCTCTAGAGCGGCAATGATTCTTTACCGCACGCTAGATTAAACAGTAATTTTAAATCAGCTGTTATTACAAACCATGCTACAGCTGTTATTCATTGTTGTCGTTTAGTAATTGCTTCTTTTTTAGTTTGAGGTTATGTTTGATAGTTAACATTATGTTCCAGAAACAAATCAAAAATAATCTAAATGACATTTTGTATACAATAAAACATGTAATATGTAACAATTATGTTGATAGGAAAAATCTTGTGTGTATTACGAGCGCAAATAGTCATTGCCGCTATCGAATTGTTTGGCCGCACTCAGCTGACGCTTCGTGCGGCCATCTACAATTCTCGAGTGGAAATGACGTACTTTACGCTCTTATTACACAAATAGCTATTTCCTACCACTGCATGGAAATAATTGCATTGCCACACCTGTAACCCCTATGCAAAACAGTTCATTTCCGGTTTCCGTTTCTTTCCCGCTCTAGAGCGGCAATGATTCTTTACCGCACGCTAGATCAAACAACAATTTGAAGTCAGCTGTTATTACAAGCCATGCTACAGCTGTTATTCATTGTTGTCGTTTAGTAATTGCTTCTTTTAGCGAATTTCCCATAGGGAATAAGCTATTACCGTAGGTCTCATGGTAAGACCTAAGCCCGGGACCATGTTACTTTTTCGTTTTGAGGTGCCCAGAGACCAAAAATAATAGTCATTAAAATTTTTATATATATATATATATGTATATATATATGTATATATGTATATATATGTGTCCCTAGACACGATAACTCTCGTAAAAATGGTCCGATCGACACCAAATTTGGTAGAGATGTGTAATCCTACGTTTATTCGGATGAGTTCGAAAACCAGACGTATCGACCTACCGGAAGGGGTAGTTTTGGGGGGTTTTGTACCCCAAAAATGGGTTTTTTGCATTTTTCATATGTAAATTTTAAAAATTTTAAATTTTTATTTTGACCATTGGATTTAGCTCAAAAAAACACACAATTTAGTATTTTGAAGCTTTGCTCTATCTCAATTGGTTACCGAGATATTACAAAGTCTAAAGACAGTACATTGTCTTTTGTTTTAGTTTGAGGTTATGTTTGATAGTTAACAGTGTGTTCCAACAGAAACAAATCAAAAGTAATATAAATGACATTTTTATACAATAAAACATGTAATCTGTAGCAATTATTTTGGTAGGAAAAATTTTGTGTGTATTACGAGCGTAAATAGTCATTGCCGCTCACGAATTGTTTCTCGAGTGGCAATGACGTACTTTACGCTCTTATTACACAAATAGCTATAGAGAAATAAACAGTCACCTATGGCCACAATGACTGCTCGTGACTATCTTTAGAGCTAAAATGCCATGTACTTTGGTATGTTTTCTTTTTGTACAACAAGCAAAATAAGTTTTCTATTCCTTCAGTTCAATTGAAGTTTGAACATTTTTGTTTGGATACACTATGTAATGAATGAATATAATAAATAACTATAAAAACACCTATTTTTTAAAGACCTATTTCAGTTTGAATTTTTCAAGGAATATGATACGTTTGAGTTTTAGGGCCTTTTAGAATATTTCGTCGTTATATTATTGTAAATCTTTATAAAAAAATAATTAATAAAACTTTTATTTAATTTTTTTATTAGGTCGAACTTATATTTTATTTTGAAATGTCCAGGCACCGTGTCAAGATATCAGGGCGAATAAGGTTTTCTGTCATGATAAATGAGGTTGTTAGTAGTTCCAAACATCTTTAAAAGTAAAAAAAAAACATATTTCCTAGCTACAAGAAGTTTTGCGGTTGGTCGCTAGTAGCCAACTTTTTAAAACTATATATTTAAAACTACATGTTCACCAATTTAATTTAATTTTAATAATTTTGAAACTATAGAGGACAATACAGGTTTCGTTTAAAATTTCTATTAGAAGTTTTACTGTGATGTCTTTCGCACTTTAAGTTCTAAATACGTTCATCGGAAAATTATTATCTTCTTTTAAAAATCTTTATATCGGGAAATAAATTTGTGTAGCTCAAAATATTTTCATAAGTAAAATGTTAGAATCATATCCTTATAAAATTGTTAACTCTTTGTCTTAAATATTGTTTTATTTTGGCCATTCCATTAGTTCACTAAGTAGTTCTCTGTGTGCAACTGAATATTTGATTTGAGCATGAGTAACTTGTTTTCGAAATGGAAAAGTACTTAATGACCTCTTTAAAATGTACTCTATGGCCCTTTTTGGAGTACATAAACTATACGGGGTTTTAGTTGTTGGACTTTTTGATCTGAACATTTATCTGCCTCCTCACAGAATTTTAAATTTATTCTAAACTTAAACAATTAGTAATAACGATTTTTAAATAAATGTACGTTATTTGATGGAAATTTCGCTCAGGAGTAAGGAGATTCTTTGAACTGTACCGAATATAAAATGTACACCATTCTTAATTATTCAGTACTATCTCCGCTAGATTATTGACTATATTAGATTTTAATCTACTGTATTATTGCATCTTAGCATGTTTATGAAAAACGTTAGACTATTAACTATTTTGAATTTAATTATTTTACTTCTTTATTTACACCAAGGAGAGATACTATTAATTTTTATTAAATAAATTATTCATTACAAAGGATTAATTAACTAATATTACTGTAAGTAGTAACAGGTCTTGACAGTGAATTTTATTGGATCAATTTATAGTAAGTAAACAAAAAAATAAATGTTATATTAATGCAAACAACTACAACGCTGTGTATCAATATAAATGTCACAACAGTTTCGAAAAAAGTTACTGCATGACCAAAAAAAAATTGCACATAGGCTACATTGATGTAAACAAAATTTAAGATTCAAATTTTTGTGAATAGACAGAACGACAGAACTATTTAATTATATTGCGCTTAATGTTTAGGGCCACTTTTTGTCCTTAGGATATGCCAGTGTTGATGATTTGTAAACTCACCCTAACTGTAAAATTCACTATTGAATAAACAATTTTTCAATTTGGATTTTGTTTTTTACGATCAGTTTCAATTCAGACGTCAAATGTAATCTGTGTTGTTCAGGTCTAGAATCTAGTTTAATTCTTGTGTAATAACAGTGACATAGCATTTGATCAATTACAGATTTTTAGAAAATTGTATTAATCAATCAATCAATTAATTAATTTGATTTTACTTTTTGTAACTTTAAAGTACATTTTGCACATTGATGGTTCCTTCAAACTTTATTTTGGAGTAATTACTTTACTAACTAGAAACATAATAAAATTATAAAATGTATCGATTTTTAATAGTTACATTTTTAAATTCATCATTTAATGCTGTACCTGTTTTAGATTAAATTAAATTTCCGATTACGCTTTCCATCGATAAATAACAAGCTCATACTGTCCATAACCAATCCGTTCACCCTACCAGACCACAACACCCCCCCCCCCCTCCCCGGGAGAGGGGCATAAGTCTATTACCCAAACACAATGGCCGAGGGGTGAATCACCAAAATGGCTCCTCCCCTCCCCGCCCCTTCAGCCCCGGGGCTTTTGGGGCTCAAGGGCTCTTCAGTCGGGGACCAACCCTCTTACCTACAGGTGCCTTTCAAGTGCTTCTCCAAACTTATATAGTTTGCGAAGTATTTATAGATTTTAATGATACTTTAAAAGTTTTTAGGCGGTTTTGTAGACTTTTCTAGTGTTTCACGATGACTACTTGCGGAGTGAAGTTGTTCCGGCCCTGGGATACCGAAGACTCCAGTTCTTCCGCCTCCTCCCCGTCGCCGCCCCCGCAGGGCCCGCCACCGTCGCCGCCTCCAGAGCCCGTGTGGCCCGCCCCCGACGACTACTGGGCCGCCCTCGCCGCCTCCCTAGACGCAGCCGCCTCCAAGACCCAGAGGCCGAAGAAGTACCGCTGCCCCCACTGCCAAGTGGGTTTCTCCAACAATGGACAGCTAAAGGGGCACGTGCGTATACATACCGGTGAGTATAAAATAATAAAATTACCATGGAAGAGTTAGTTACACCACTTATATCTCGAAAACGGCTGAACTGATTTGGCTGAAAATTGGTGTCAAAGTAGCTTAGAACCAGGATATATATAGGATACTTTTTATTAAGATCCCTCCATAGGGCTCCGCTCCACAAGTCTTCAAAGTTACCATGTTATTCTTATGGAAGAAACATTTATGTATTTGAAGATATGATTATAATCAGGACTGGGGAAATCTACTGTAATGAATTTTTCTCGACAGTTCTGAATTATAATAAGGAATATTTATTTTGTAAACATCTTTTCTCATTTAAATTATTAAGGGATGATCAGTAATAAAAAGCTAGAGGACATTACAGAACTGCCGCGAGTGAGCTTAGCGAACGAGCTAACCCTGACAGAGAGTGATCACTGACTAAATCATCAAATTTCAGGAACTACCAAACGGATTTACTTGAAACTTTGAACACAGGTTCGTCTTGCCTCTTAGGTCTCACTAAAAACGATTTTGCAAAATTTCTTCAGGGCTCCGCCCCACAGGCCTTCGAAATTTCAATATAGCATAATGTTATCCGTATGGCCAAATTTAAATACGAACTAAGAAACCTGCTGAGTTGAAATTTGGAGTGATCTATTTGCTCATATGTGTCAATAAAAAAAGTGTCTTGTACATATCTTTTATGGCTACGCCCCACAGAAGCTCACAATTATTACTGTAGACTGTATAGCATACTTGTTGAAATTTGACATGAGCGATTCTCTTTGCTCATAGGTACTAAGAAACTGTTTTGCAAACATAGACCCTTCAACCCCACTGGACTTCAACCGGATCTTTCACAGACATGAGACCCATTAAAGTCGGTTCTTCGTGACCAAAACCCAGGTTTAGAGTATAAAATAATTTAAGTAAATATAAAAATTTTTAACTGCTTTAAATATACATAAATAAAGACAAAACTAATATCTAAACTTACTTAAACATAGAGTATTATAATTTATGGTTATGTGGCGTTAAGTTAGGGCTGTTTTCATCACAAAACTTGATTGAAGTAAGTTTTAAAATAAACTGGCTGTATCGCCATTGAATTTTGGCATTACAAAAAATACTGTTCTCACCAATTAGTAAATTAGACAGCGGAGTATACTGACAAATGAGGGTACTAGTTATCATATAACGATGAATGGTTCCAGGCACATAAAAGACAATAAATTGAATATAAGATATAACATTAGCGTGGACCAGTTTTTTTATCTACAATAAAATAATTACAATTACTAAACGGAATCTCAGATAACTGCTTTAGTGGTTGTGAATTAACGGGAAGTTCCGAAAAAGGAAACAAAATGTATAGTTAATATCGTTAGACCGAATTAAACTCTCTTCCGTAATTTTTTATCTAGCAAATAATGTTTAATAATGACATAATGAGCTATAAACTTCATGAAAAATATTTTTTAGTAAATCGTTGGAGGTATCTTACTGCTTGGTGGAAATATGATTATATATATTCAATTCAAAATTTTAAGTATATGTCTAAAATCTTTAGGTTATGTTTTAAGATGAAAAAAAGCATATATGATTTTAAAACACTTCAAGTTGTTACAGTACAGAATCATCGAAAAGTTTTTTCGTATAAAAGAATTTTACCTCATAAACAAGTGAGCCAAACTAATTAAACTTAGCTGTAGGTATAAAGTCTCAAAATGCTGTGATGTATCACTAAATGGTTTGGGGACTACGTTCGCTTTGAGTGTTATGAAGCAAAAGTCACATTGTGTCTCAAGGTTGGTTAAGAATAAATAAAATTTTCTTCAAATTTAACACAAACTTTTCTCTTAAATGCAGTTCTTGGGGCTACTTTTAATGTTTATTTAATTGCTAAGAATGAATTTATTATTATTACTGTAAGCAGTAACAAGTCATGACAGTGCCTCGGGTAAGATAAATTTATAATAAATAAAAAAATATATATTGATGTAAACAACTACAAAGTTTTGTATTAATATAAATGCCACAGCAATTCCAAAAGAAGTTAATACTCAGTGTTTAAGTGTTAACTACAAACGGAGCACGCATGGGCAATAATTGCAAATAGATCTACAAAAAGTTCAGTTTTTATCATTTAAAATAATATTTATAGTTTTGAATCCTGTTGTTAATTCTTATTTTCTAAATAAAAATATTTTTCATGACCCTGTATTTTTATAAGTTTTTTTTCAAGTGTTTTGTCGCTCTAACATATACTATTTGCAATAATAGCCAAATATAGCGTGAATATATTAGCTATACAAAAATATGTTTTATATAACAGTTGGTGTTTTAATTTTTCCAATAAAATAAATAAACTGAGTTGTAATAAATAAAATAAAATACCATGTACACTATTTCTTAACCAGCTAGTTTTTATAATTGATTCAAATTAATCTGTTAAACGTTGCAATAATTTTATAAGGCCTCCCAAAACAACATTTGTTAACAAATATGAAAAACCTTGTATAAACTCTTATTAACATAATATACGTGTATATAAATAATGAAAATGTACCACTAACGTTTTAAATGCACTGCAGTTTAAATAAGTTGCATGCAATGAATATTACATAAAAATGACACTATACATATAGTATAAAAACTTCCATTAAATAAAATTTTATAACTAAATATAATTTTTTTAATTTAATATTATTATTTGTAAGGGGTCTAAACTACGTAGTTAAATTCAGAATTCGGTTGCAAAGACTCAAAAATATCTATGAAAATCATCCAAACAACCAAACTGTAACCTAAGTAGCTGATATCAATCAGTAAAAGGCTATAATCACAAACAAGCTGTACACATTACTTAGCCACGAAATTCCCGAGTACAACTGGCATGATACTTCCCCTTTATAGAGTTATATCATGTCTGAACATATTATTAAAATCAATTTGTTTCAATCACGTATCAATTTAATACAACTCATTGCAGAGGGAGGCCAATAAAAAGTAAGAATAAAACCCCCAAAAAAATAAACATAGGTTATAATAATGACCCGGGACACTAATTTATTTTCAGCATAAAACACACCCATAAAGAGCTTTTGAAAAGGAAATTGGCAGGCCTTCGTTGTATATTTAAATCCTTTCCGAGAACCTTCCCTCAAAAGATTGGAAACTTTACAAGTTATTGTATTTCTTTGTGTAATGTGGTTTGATTGCCTTTTTACATCGTTTAGTGATATAATCTATCTTCAATTAAAACTTACATTACTGGCCTATATAATGATAATGAGCATTTATTGTGTCATCCAGTGCATCAACTAGTAAGTGCGCTGAGGCCAAATGAACGTGGAGCATGGTGTAGTAGCTCGGCCGTCGAGTCATTACTCCTTCATACCTGCCGCTGCAAAATATTTACAGCATTGGTATTGCTTATCACTCAGCGAAGGCGGCCTACTCCTATCCAACAATACAATAGGAATAGAATGCTTCTATTGTTTCCATTTCATTCTGTCGTCAGTGACAGTGACAGTGTCGTCAGGTGACAAACTGATTTCATTTTATAAATATTATATTTGTTTACATAGTTCTATAATTCTCGGAAATAAACTATTTTCATACATTTAATTGTTTTACTTTCAAGTATATTTCCAAAGTTATTGATCAAACGTGAACGAATATTTAGTATGACTTAATTTTAAATTTGTATGCATAGTAAAAAAAGTAAAAGGTTTTCGAGCTAATAATAAATAATAAATAATAAAACTACAGAAGACCTTACAAAATAAAATAAAAGTTACTGAATTTTGTTAAAAATAAACTTTTTATTATGCTTCCAAAGAAAAGTTAATACAGGGTCCTATTTCTTCGTAACCTTGGTTAAGAGAGTAGAAATGCTAATCACCAATGGATACGATTTCCATAACTTAAAATAAAAAAAGACCGGCCACGTGTTTAGGAATAATTTTATTTAATTCTCGTTTCGTAATCTTCTATCTATCTATATATTAATACGCAAGCATGTTTCATTTCCTCCTTTTTTCTCAGCTCGTGTACATCGTAGGAGGAATCCGCGCATAACGTTAGAAAGGTATTGTGCTGTAGATGAGCAGAATCACGTTTTAATTCCCATAGGCCCACGGGGCTACGCCCTACAGGCTTTTAAAGTTTCAATGTTAATCTTATGGGAGAAGGATGATTGATTGAATCATAAGACAGCTGTTGTAATGACAAAAGCTAGCAAATAAGGAAGAACAGATGTTTCATTTATATAAAACATTTTAAAATTAATTGGCTCAAGATCAACTGAAGTTTTTGGCCGAATTTCGACCAGTGGGCGATCTCTAGTATATATAATTCCGTAAGCGAATCGGTCCCCACGAAATATCTCGAGTTAGAAGTAAGATAGGGTAACGTATGATGGCTCATTTTAAAGCTTGAGGGCCAAGGACGCAAGGAAAAATACCAGAATCGTCAAAAATTACCTGGGCTTCGCCCCATTGGACCTTGAAGTTCCAATGTTAATCTAATTGGAAGAAGATTTTTATATCTGCACGTGTGATTAAGCAGATGTTCCAGTGTATATTTTTTATCATAAACTCAGCTGGTTATTGAACAGATATTTTAAGTTAAGGTAACCATATTTAATTATAACTTTTAAAATTTGCAATGCACTATAAAAAAAAGGAAAACACCAATAGTGATGAAAAATTACGGATCCACGATAGATTTCTCTTTTCAAAATCTATGTCATTATGATTTTGTGTGCTGAATATACCGCTGCAAAAACTGACTTAGCCGTGGTATGCTTCATATATTAGTTTATAAGATGGCTTTACTCAGTGCATGTCGTTAAGATATTAACGTTACTGCTTTATATATTGGCTATTTAGTGGTTAGAGTTGAATCGTTTTTTTAGTAATATTTTTTACTAAATCATAATAATGTAACTACTAACCTCCGTATGAGGAATATTTAGTTTTATACATTCTCTGCTTCTTTCCTTACATAGGTCGTACGGAATCAATAATTGCCCATAATACATAAGTAGGTTGAGATTTTCATGTATGCAGTGTGCAAAAACGATCAATATGTCAAACAATGTTCTACGTCATTGATGGAATAGACCAAATAGACTACAATCATAGCACAAGGAACGTTGACTCAAGTGACTGGTGGCTGTTGGGGGGGGGGGGGGAGGCACGAGGGGTGTCAGTGGCACACTGGTAAGGTGGCATGGGGGCCCCGGTGGAGGCATGGGTGGACATTCTGGACACGGGGAGGAACGGCAGGTAATGGGGCATGGGGGTATGGGGGCCACTGGGGGCATGGGGCCACAAGGCCCCTAGCCTAGAGGCGTCGGTGGCACAGGGGGTAGTTGGACAGAGGGTTACGGGGGAGGAATGGGGGACATATAGAGAGCATGGGGCCTCGAGGAAGAACGGCTGACATGTGTTCTTGGGAGAATGGGGGGAACAGAGGCATGGAGGCACGGGGGTGCGGGGCATGGGGGTACTCGGGCCACAGGGGCATAGGGGGTACAGGAAGCACGGGTCATGAGATGAGGAAATGGTGGAGACTTGGGGGGACATAGGGGGAACGGGAATGGAATTGAGGACATAGAGAGCACGGGGCATCGAGGAAGAACGGCGGACATGTGAGCACAGGAGAATGGGGGACACAGGATATAGGGGGTACGGGGGCTTGAGAGGTACTTAGGCCGCGAGGCATAGGGGTACAGGAAGTATGGAACACAAGAGTGGGGCACGGGAGGAACGGCAGAAATCGGGGAACGGGGATATGGGAGGCACGGGGAGGATTGGCGGGCATCATAGGAGGTACAGAGAGCACGGGTCATGAGATGAGGGCATGGGAGAGACTTGGAGAGACATAGGGGGAGGGGGAGGAATAGGGGACATAGAGAGCACGGGTGAATGGGGGTCATAGAGGCATAAGGGGTACAGGAAGCATGGGTCACGAGAGGGGGGACACTTGGGAGGCTTGGGTGTACGTACGGTGCGTGGGGAATGGGGATATGGGAGGCACGGGGTGGAATGGCGGTCATGGAGGCACAAGGATATGGAAGACATGGGGGTATGGGCATGTTGGCCCGCGGTGCACTAGAGACGTCGGTGGCACTGGGGGTAGCTGGGTATGGGGTATGGGGGAGGAATGGGAGACATAGAGCGCACCGGGGCCTCGAGGAAGAACAGCGGGCATGTAAGCTTGGGAGAAAGGGGGCACAGAGGTATGGGAGAATAGAGAAACGGGGGTAAGGGGCATGGGGGTACTTGGGCGACGGGGGCACACGGGGTACAGGGAGCACGGGTCACGAGAGGGGAACGGAGGAGGCTTTAGGTGTCATAGGAAGCACGAGGAGGAACGGTGGGTATGGGAGAACGTAGTTATGGGCGGCATTACGGCATTGGCATAGGGCACAATTGGCACGAGAGACGTCGGACGCACTTTGATTAGTTGGACATGGGATACACAGAGGAGGAACGGGGACATAGAGGGCACAGGGGCCTCAGGGAAGAACGGCGGGCATGTGGGCACAGGAAAATGGGGGTCACACTGACTTGGGGTCACATTGGTTCGTGGGAATGGGGGGTACTCGGGCCATGGGGGCATATGAGGTACAGGAAGTATGGATCAGGAAAGGGGACGAGGGACATGGCAAGTGTGGGAGGAGTGTGGGGCACAGGGGTCCTAGATGCAGTAGTGTACAGTATTAATGAGTTATTATTACAGTTTAATGAGGTAATAACCATTTTGTCATGTTGTTAAACTACTGTATTCACTTGAGTTACGAACTCATTATGTGTACATGTTTAAGGTCAAAACTAATGTTATTGTGTCCGGCAGTCTAATAGTGCAAAAATATTTTTCCACAAAATAGACAACCTACTGCATTGTTTAATGCGAGGTAGAATATTGGCGAATTACTGATTTGTTATCACCAAAGAATATTCGTCAAGATTAAGCAATATTATTAAGAAAATCCAACCGTGGGGGCTACAAGTAGGGAGTATGGGCCAACTAAAAATTCATAGTATAGTTTGAGAAGAAATGCAATAACTGTGCAACTAGGTGACGCATTTAAACTTAATTTTTGAGATAACATCGTCATTTGGATTTTTTTAGGGGCCTTTGCCCCTACAAGCCCCTAGTGTGTGTTAAATGTTCGTGTCTGTGTTATCTTATAGATAACACAGACACCTATATGAGTGTTAGGTGTTAGAAAATTATCACACCTTTGTGATAATTTTGACAACGACTTTGTGTTCGAACTTTTTTAACTAACTGTGACTGTATGAAGATTTGGGAGCAAATGCTCCGAAACTAGTCATCTCGATTGACGACGGCACAAGGTATTGTAACCTTATTTTTTTAATACGTCTGAACTCAATCCAGGAGGCAATATCATAAATAAAAAAGGACCTTTCCCCTGGAAAAAGTGTGATGACGACACAAAACTGGAAAAGTAAGATTTAATGTTAAACATGCATTTAAGAAGTTTTATTGTTTAGCATGACCACATAAACAAATATAAAACCACTGCATAACTTTTAATTTAAATAACAACAGCTTATTGATAGTGTTTGTGAATTGCGGTTTCTTTCATTATTAATCCCTGATGTTTTCTGTCTTTGTCACAGGCGAGAGGCCGTTCAAGTGCGACGCCGAGGGCTGCGGCAAGAGCTTCACCCGCAACGAGGAATTGACCAGGCACAAGAGGATACACACGGGGCTCCGCCCCTTCGGCTGCCAGACCTGCGGCAAGCGGTTCGGCAGGAAGGACCACCTCAAGAAACACACCAGGACCCATATCCCGGTAGTGCCGCATCCCGCCTACGTCTTCTACCCATACCTCTATCCTTATTAGGGCTCCGCCCCCTTGGCTACCAAACCTGCGCCAAGCGGTTCGGCAGGTTGAACCATCTCAAGAAACACACCATTACCCATATCTCTGTAGTGCCGCATCCCGCCTACGTCTTTTATCCGTACCTCAACCCTTTCTAGGGCTCCGCCCCCTTGGCTTCCAAACCTGCGCCAAGCGATTCGGCAGAAAGGACAACCTCAAGAAACATACCAAGACCCATCTCCCGGTAGTGCCGCATCGCGCCTATGTCTTCTAACCGTATCTCTACCCTTACTAGGGCTCCGCCCTCTTAGCTTCCAGACTCCTTAGAAGATTTATAAAACAACTGGAAAAACAGTCCTGAAGATGTCGCCTTACTTTGATGTGTTTGAAAAAAAGGAACATTGATAAAATGTTGCAGATGCTCTGCAAAAAATGGTGTTACCTTTTGGTGTTTTGAATGACAAAAGTATATTCGGGAATAGTGAAGACTCAAGATCATTTTAGGGTGTATTTTTTATCTTTTCGCTGCTGTAATTCTAAATATCGTCTTTCACATTTAAAGATCGAGTCTTTTTCCATATCCGTAAAATATACAAGTTGGATAAAACATATTTGTATTTCTATATTTTTTATATTTTTATATAAACCTCATATGAAATAGTTACTTATCACTTTCCATTTTAAAGAACATTTATTAATTCTAAGGAGTAACATCCTTTAATTTTTGATCCAATGTTAGCTTCGATTTATTTAACCCTTTCTTTAATGGCAAAAATCAACTAAAATGATAGGAAAAGACTTGACTACAAGCAGTAAAAATAATTTAAAAATGGAATTGCTCATGTTATAAATAAGATAATATATAATTGTGATATTAGATATAAGAGTTAAATCAATATTTTAGTGTGTAGTTATGTTTATTTTATATATGTAAATAGCCATGTTGTTAAACTTTTATAGATATAATTAAGATTAATATTTTTACTACGATAAATATATTTATGTGATGTCACATGCAGTAGATAATACTATATTTTTACAAAAGCGTATAACAGTATATAGAAGATTCGTTTTGAAATAATGTCAAATTAGAAGTAACATTAACCCTAGAAGCGGCCATTGCCGGATATCCGGCAATTTCATTTTTGCGAAAATCGTCAATTGCCGGATTCCGGCAATATAGGTCAATTTTTGTTCAACTACTCATTACACATGGAAAACGATCAATAAATGTAATAATATTGATACCATTTTAAAGAGGATATTCCAAACTTTCATTTTCGTATATAATCGAACCTTGTACCATTAAGAGATTGACGCAATTTGTATTATAATTTGAACAAAATTAAGCGCGCGAACCATTTCCGGCTCAAAAACGGAGAAACGTCTAAAAACATATGTTTTTAAAAAAATTTTACTTTTTGTATTTTTTTGACTATCAGAAAGCCGTTGGTATGATTGAAAAGAGCACGAGTTCTTCTTTCGTTTCCAGTGATAAACATTTGTCATATGATTTCGGAAAATAGGAAAAATAATTTTTTAAATCAGCTAAAATGTGCGGTGCATAGTTTGGCCAATTTGCCGGAAATACGGCAAATTATAAATCGCCTATTAAAACAATTAATAATGAGTTTAGCGTGTTATAAATCATACAATTTTGTTGCCAGGTAAAAGTTATACGTATTAGTAGCGATTCCTACCTCTATGGTGCGTCCGGTGGTCTGTGGAAGAAGACGGAAATAGTTGTATTACTAGGCCATTCTACCTATTGCCGGTGTGAAGCCTCACGCGTCTCATCCCAAAAAATTTTAAGGAACCTTAATATTTTTTATATTTTACTTGTATATATTCTTGTTCAGGAAGATATGCACTTCAAATAAATGTACTAGTTATCTTATTATAAAATTGTAAGATAATTATATCAGCTTTTAATAACTAAATTAGGGTTTTTGTCAAGAACAAATTATGTTTTCCTACACATGATAAGTAAAAAGAAAAACAGTTATTTTTTGATCATAAGTGTATTAATACCAAAGAATATATTGTAAAGTTTAGTAAAATAACAAGTGCTTTTTATATTTACCTATACTTTGTGTCAAACATAAAACCTAAGTTTGTCAATTTTGCCCATTTTACCTTATTTTTTATCAATTACTGAGGATAAAAAAATTATTTCCAATAAGCCAAACACATTTATGTAGAGAAATAAATTAAATACAGTTTATTATGTATTAGATTGAGTTTAAATTAAATATTATAAGAGTTCTCGTAGTAATTAAAAAAATATTTCAAAATTATTTATAAAATTGATTGTTTGCATTTTGCTAATAATATACTAGCAGCGATTAGTTTAATTTTATTTTATTTAAATGCTATGTTCTTTTGTGAACAAAATGAGTATTCATATGATAGGGTTATCTTGTAAAGTTAAGTCTCAGAGAGGGTTTGAAGTAATTTTTGCAGATTTTGCTGGAATACGGCCTGAGGGGTAGATTTTTGTTCTAATTTCGACCCGTGCATCCATTCACTCAAATGTCTTAAGAAAAATTGTTTTTTTATTTCCTTATACTAATATGTATATTTTCTTGTTCAGAATAATCTGTACTACAAAAATATGTACAATTGATCATATTATCAAGTTGTATAAAAATTATATTAAGCTTTGAGTAACTAAATTAGGTTTTTTGAAAATAAAAATAAAAAATTTAAACACATATAACATAAAGAACAAATTTTTTTATGATACGAAAACGCATTATTTCCAATAACTACATTGTATAGTTTAGTAACATAGCACATTTACTGTAAAATGTATATATTATTTACTTTATTTTTATCTTTCAAATGTACAGGGCACGTTTGTGATTTTTGTCCATTTTCCGTAATTTTCCCTGTAACAGTTGTAAAAAAAAATATTTCTAACAAGCTAAACATATTTCCACGTAGGGAAATAAATTGCCTACATTTTGTACATCTTCGATTTTCTGTATAAAAATCAGTGTAAAAGTTCTAGCACTCTACTTTTGAAAAATATTTCAAAATTTTTCAAAAAAATTGTTTTTTGACATTTTGTGAAAAACGTACCAACAGGGATTTTATTTAATTTATTTTAGAAATAATCTACGTCTTTTTCCGAACAAAATGAATATGCATATGACTAGGTTATCATTGGTAGTTTGGACACTGTTAATTTTTTTAAAAACGTCTGCAAAATGGCCGAAATTGACTGGCCGCTTAGCGCACACGCACCGATTTGGCCTGGCCGCTCCTAGGGTTAAAACCTTTTCTATGATGTACGTACATACAGAATCGAGATAGTTTATATACATCTAAGGTTTAAGAAATAGGAATGTTTTCGCTCTAAAGTATAGTTAGTGCTATACAGTTAAACTTAATAATTTCAAGAAAATTTGCAATTTACATCAAGTTTTCCAATGTACAAATTTTCTAAAGTAAAAATATTAGGATAAAAGATTTATCCTAAGCTATTCTTGAAGAATGTCGTTTTTAAAGAATACTTATGTGCTACCAAACCTTTCAACCATTTGAAAAATAATTTACAAATTGTATCACTACAGTATATATTGTGTAAATACATTCCTTCAACTAACTCTATGGTCTGACTCAATCCTACACCCCCTCGGCCCCATTGCTGCAGCGATGGCTGCCCTTTTGTTTTGACTGCCCCCCCCCCCCCCCCCCCCCGAGTGGGACTGCCCCAGCCCCTAATCAGATGAAACACGACCGCAGCCCCAATGCGGCCCCATTTTTTGATCGGTGACAGCAATTTATGATTATTGGGGCGAGATAATTCTTTAACGGGTCCCGCGGCTCTGCACCCCTTGCGTGGAGGTCGCAGTGCGCAGCCCATCATTGTAATGTGGGTTTACTATGGGGGACGAAATGAAACCTTGTTGAGGTTTCTTTATGGCAGGGATAAAGTGAGATGAGGGTCCAGTATCTGTTATTTAAAAGATGTGGAAAATATCGTTTCAAATGGCTTAAAAACACGGTCAAACAAATTTGATTTATACTTGAGGTATAAAAACCATTTAATGAATTATTACTATATCATTATTTATAAAAATACTGTTCTGAGTTTATTTTTTGAAATTAGAGAAAGATTTCCCAATAAAAAATATTTCAACGACTGAAAATATGTCATTGCAACAAAAAGTAAAGTGTCTCGATTTGTATTAATATTAAACTAGTTAATACTAAAATATATATTAAAAAATCAAATAAAAATAGGTATGCGAACAACAAATTATTTTGTAGTTTTAGCGCAATTAGAATATTTACTATGAATAATACGATAGGGTATAATTAATAATGACTACAAAAAAATTTACTTATTCGCACCCTTATACACTCCAATGATTATAGATATAGCAAGTTGAAACTTACTGATTTATAATTTGTATAAAGTTTTCAATATGAATGGGAAGGTTGCCTTTGGTGTGATGTTTTTATATCACTTTCCTAGAGTGTCCTATTATTTTGTATTTTCTATTAGACCACTAAACTGGTTTGCAATAATTTTACCTTGTATTTTGACTTAGTAAAGGATCGTAAATTTCGACAGAATGACTAGATTAGAACAAATATATTAAATGATGAAATTCGCCATCAAATACATTTTACCGCCTTTTCCAAATGCAGAAGTATGTTTGGAATTTTTACGGATTCAGCTTTTAACAGCGGTTTCACTCACTTTGATATCATAAGTAAGTAGGCTAGTTTACTCCGGTCAATAATCTCTTTTATAGTAAAAGAAAAATGACCTGTAAACACTTATACATTATAAATTAGCATAATTTATTTGAACATGTATCGACACAAATGTCTACAATGATAACATGGAAACTTTGAAAGATTGTACAGGGTGGAAACTAGATATTTCCCAACGTTGAGTCACCTTCAATCGATTCCTTATGGTTTAAAACACCACATTAAAAAGATCTGCGACGAAAAAATTTACCATGCAAACAGTGCTTGTTTTAGAGTATAATACAAAATTAATAAAATACACCACAAACGTTAAATAACTTGTACATAAAAGAAAAAAAATAATAAACCAATAATTACATTAATTAGTGTTCCAAGTGATCTTCGGTTGACTTAAATTTAAAGAAATGTCTACATGCAAGAATAAGTAGCGAATAACTTGTAAGGCAACAGAAAAGACTCCTGATGTTTTTTTTTTTTTTTTCAAACAAAAATAAGCCTCTGATCGTTGCATCTCAGCGTTTAAACACAATTTGTCCTCCCTATCGTTTCCACTTCGAGAACTATTCAATGATCGAGCCCTCCAAATCGCATAAATCACCCGGCAACTCGACAGCTTCGCCTCCCATAGAGGGATGACCCGTGAGATCAGATTATGCAGTTTTAGGGAAAGTGCGGCTCAATTCATTACGGCAACAGCAGCATCGCCGACAGTCGGAGGTCTTTGTGCCGAGGGTCATCAGTCACCGGGGGGCAGAGGCCGGGGGGTCGGTGGCGAGGAGGGTGCAGTGGCGGACGGTAGTGGACACCGCCGGTGTTGGCTTCCGGTAGGAAGTTAGTAGTGCTGCTGTCCACACTCAAGCGACGGCAATCTAGACGTGAAATTAAGTTTACGAGTCATTGCCCGTCGATACTCGACGGTACTCGACGGATACTCCATTCGTGCAAGTAGAGCGCTAAATAGGACAATGGTGCAAAATATGTATAAAAATACTCCCGTCGCAGCAGACCTGCGTTATCATCGAATTTCGAAAAGAATTTTGATATTTTATATTTTCCCCATAAACACGATAGGAATGAGTATGTCGGTTTGCCACCATATGGGTGTGGTAAGCAAATATCAGTAAAACCCTACCTAGTTTATGTACATACCAAATGCTTTGTATTTGTATTTTGTGTCTATCTACGCCAGAGGCATTTTTTAACGTTTTGACGGGGAACGGTCCAAACCCCAGTCTTGTTACTATCTAACATTTACCAGTTGTTAGAAAGTATCATTAATTAATAGCCCAATGACAAATGGCAACTGGGTCCGGAATCGAAACTTTAAAAAGCTACTAACTTTCCTCAGGATCGGACCGGCAACCTTTGGATTCAAAGGCGAGCACTATAACCACTCAGCTACCCAGCCAGTTATCAAGTTATGGCTATAAATAAGCGAGATACAGGGTTGTGTTGGTTTCCCATAAGATTAATATGGGAATCTTATTTTTGGCTTTTTTTTCCGTAACCCGTTAAGCCAAGTTAAAAATTAAAATGCCAAATTGTTTGTTTTTTTAAGCTCTTTTGAATGATTTCAGTTAAAATTAATTAATTTTAAAAGTTGTGGTCAAAAAATGCCAAAAACCAATGTTGAACCCTTTTAAAACCCTATAAAACTCTGTTACCATAATTCGATCACGCTGGTTTGTGAACTCATGAAAAAATACCTGGTCTTACACCTCCATATAAAATTTCATAAAAATCGGAGGATCCTGTCAAAAGTTATCGTGACCATGGACACCATGTATATGAAATTGAACGAATGATGTTTTCGACTTCTGGGGACCTCAAAACGAAAAAGTATTATAGTCCCGGGCCTAGGTTTCACCATGACTACTACCCAAGAAATCTAGAATGAGAAGGAGGTAGGTGACATCAACAAAAACAATAACAAAACCAATAACGTCAACGGTGCAGCACTTAAAATATTCAAAGCAAACCACTTATGTGTCAAGAGAAACATCATATCAAGACGTCAACGGTGCAGGACCCGCTTCGATTAGCTTCAATCAGCTGTTGGTGTCACCTACCTCGGTTTGTTCTAGATACATTGCTACTACCGCAATAGCGTATTCCCTACAGGGAAATTCGCTAAAATTTACTTTTAGCGAATTTCCCATAGGGAATAAGTTATTACCGTAGGTCTCATGGTAAAACCTAAGCCCGGGACCATGTTACTTATTCGTTTTTAGGTGCCCAGAGACCAAAAATAATGGTCATTAAAAATTTTATATATATATATATATATATATATATATATATATATATATATATGTATACATATATGTATATATGTATGTGTCCCTAGACACGATAACTCACGTAAAAATGGTCCGATCGAGACCAAATTTGGTAGAAATGTGTAATCCTACGTTTATTCGGATGAGTTCGTAAACCAGACATATCGACCTACCGGAAGGGGTAGTTTTGGGGGGTTTTGTACCCCAAAATAGGGTTTTTTGCATTTTTCATATGTAAATTTTAAAAATTTTAAATTTTTATTTTGACCATTGGATTTAGCTAAAAAAACACACAATTTAGTAATTTGAAGCCATTGGTTACCGAGATATTACAAAGTCTAAAGACAGTACATTGTATTTTGGAGCTCCAATGTTAATCTTATGGAGAATTGGGATGTGTTAATTATTAACCAATATTTTTCGATGAAACTTAAAATTCAGCTTCATTTGATTGAGATTCATCCATTTATGGTAAAAAATCTTGGTTTTTGTGCTTATCATGGCAGGCAGCAAACCTGCATACTCTTTTCCCATGTTAATCATATGGAGAATATGCAAACTTTTTTAGCAATTGACAGATATTCATGAAACTTAGTAAATTGCTTCATATGGTCGAAATAATTTTTTTATGCTAAAAACCTACTTTTAGAGTTCCCCATGACAGCATACCTGCATACTCTCCCTACATTTATCATAAGGAGAATAGACATTTATTTCCCTATTTATGAGCATGTGATTTTATTTTGTTTACGGTTTTATGTGGTCAAAATTAATATTACTAATTTGGAAATTCGCTGAGTACGCAGGTCTGCTGCGACGGGGGGTATTAAAACACTATAATTGTCAAATTAATCAGCTGTTATTATATAACTAAGCATCTTCAGATAAGTGTCTAAAAAAAAAAAAAACAATTTACTAAACAAAAACGAATGTACTAAACAATTCAACAATCAAAACTTACTTTTTCATCATACCATTGCGATAAACGTTGTTTTCGGAACGGTCAGCTGTGATCGAAACTAGTTGATTCCCGGTGGGTTGGATAAACGTGTTGGTAAACAAAGTTTTCGGGACTAGTCCTCGAAACAGTGGTTTTCGGGTCTAGGCCGGAAAAAAATTCCAATGTTTGACACCACTAGCGCTGCTATTCTGCTTACAGTAACTTAAACCTCGTTGACTCCAATATATAAATGTCAAACAGCTGATTGTTTAGTTGTAAATAGTTCAAATACAAGATATACAAATAACAACGTAAGAGGGGGTATATAGGTTAAAATTTATTAATTTTTATCCAAACTGTATATTTATTAAAGGTGGTATGATGAAAAGTACTGTTCGTAACTCGTCCGAAAGTGGTATATCGGTGCTCAATCGAATTCAAGTACTCGGCTTCGCCTCGTACTTGAAACTCGATCTTGCACCGATAACGACCACTTTCCGGACTAGTGACGAAATATACTATTTCATGCACCATCTATAAAACTGTATACTGTTATAGCACTGTATTATGGGTTTCTAACAATTTAAAAGTACTGTAATTAGACAAAAACCTTGTGGGTTTACAATCAGATGATTGAAAGCATGTAAAATAAATTCACTACAAAGGATTGGATATTTCTATATTTTTATTTGAGAAATTAAGATAACGTGAGAGTGAGTAAAACCTGCTAATATAGAAGAGTTTTTATTTGGTACAAATTGCATGTAAATCGGTCAAGTGGAAATCTCAGAGGAACTGTCCAAAGTTTTTAAAATGTTGGCTTTTCCCATGTTAAATCTCCATAAGAAAAGTTTATTTTCCATTTTTGACCAATTTAACGTTCATATTTTTCTAAATAAAAATTACTGGACGGATTTTACTAACTAAAAGGTTGTTGGAAAGCTTCATCTGTGTAGATGTGCTAATAATTATAAAAGTTTGATTTTTCAAAGATTTATAGTGCAAAAGTAAAACACACGTTCTCTAAAAAAAAATTAAAACTGCTCTTTTAGAAGTTTATTTGTTGGCAAGTTTTGGCTACCTTTTATATCGGTTCTTTATATATAAAAACACATAAAAGCAATTTGTACCAAGTGAATAATTTTACTTGACAACATTACAATTAAAATTTTATCCCTAGCAAAGGTCAAGGGAGATTGTTACAAAAACTCAGATGAAAAATTTACAAAGAATGTTGTTTATAAATAAATATACTGTAAATAAATACGTTACATTTGATATTTTTATTTTTTTCCTGTATTCGAATTTTATTAGTTCAACAATTTCGTTCTTAAAAATAAATCAAATTTATTTTCAGGTATTTCATAGGAAAGAAAACATTTGGGCTATGTACTATTTTTCTATTTAGAGTATCTAATGTAAATTAATATGGTTCAATTTTGTTTTAATACTATGGAATGGTAATAATTTCAGTATTCCTTGACTGATTAAAAAATTGTCCTGACCATAATGCATAGAATTTCCTTTTACAAATTCCAACATAAATTACTGTAATTATTTAATGTGATCTTTCTTGGTACAAAATAAAGGGGTACAAAATAATTAAATAATTATTGGTACAAAATAATTCTTGGTATAAATTTTAAGGGGGAATTTCAACTTTATAAATTAATCAATAATAATATTACCGTCTAACATAATTTTATTCCTTACACTTAACAATAATCACCAAGTATTCTAATTTTTACAAACAGCACCGAATTAACCAACCATTTTTCAACTCTATTAGAATTTTACTTACTTCGTAGAATTTAAAATAAATATTTTTCAAGTTTAAAACTTTCAATTTTAGCTATTTCCCGACCCAGGAGCAGATATTTCCTCCCAGACGCCAGTGGTGGTCCATATTTGACCAACATTTCACTCTCGCCCTCGACCACTCTAGTGTGGGAAGTCTCAGTTCATCAATGAACGGCAACACAGACCCAATTTGACCCGCGCAGTCCAGACCTTCGCATTGTTGCGGTGTCAAACAGCTGATTTACACCTCAGCAACAATGGTCGATCTCAACCTGACGGAATCTGGATTATCTCCACACTAATAAAATTCTAAGCGCCTTTCTCCCCGGGCTATAATTTTTCGCCGGTCGGCTGACCATATCTAGCCGATTAGAATGGAGTAGCCCAAGGATCTGTATTGGGGCCGATTTTGTTCTTTATGCGGCCCAGGTGGCCGACTTATAGACTCGCGAATATGAGTTAATTCTGGGTGGGTGGTCCCCTACGGTGTAATCGGGGGTCGGATTATACAGGGTGTTTCAAACGACTTTACGATTTTGAAGATTTATTTTCAAGTTATTGAGAGGGCATGTTTTGTTGTGTTGATTTGCAGTTAACTACATTTAGTTTCGATATGTGCAGAGCGATAGTACCGAATCACATCAAAACTCAAAACTAGCGGCAGTTGATGTCTATTGAGGCCTTTATTAGAGCGTTAAACTTATAGCATTTATTATTATTTTTTATCATCGTATATCCCTACAAAATTTTCCCACTCAAGTTATAGGCCAACTAGAAGATCTTTTGGGTAATTGGTGGTAAAAGTATTCTGAGAATAGTTGTTCTCAACTTTATTTTTTAAAACCGAACACCTAGGACATTCAGGCTTAGTGTGTTGACAAATTGACCCCATCATCAACTCTGTAAGTCCTCTTTATACATCTTTAAAGTCTTTTGCTAAACGCCCCGTAAATTAAATCTTTGTAAGATTAACACTATTAAAAGCTAGTAATTTTTATTTATTTATTATTATTTAATTTATTTTAATACAAAATTTTGCGTTCATGAAGGATTTACTAATGTGTTGTCAATTATCTATTACGTCAGTATAAAACTGTTTTCCTCCAGCTTATCTATTGCAAATTTTTATCTTACTTCTTAATGTTGTTTCTAGTGTAGGTCAATTTATTGTGTACAGTGTAGGCCTAGATAACAAAAATTAAACAAAACCAAAACAAAAACAACACTTCATGTTTTTAATTGCGTTTTTAATCAATTAATGTGTAATCATCTGTAGTGATATTTCATGATTTATCATTTTTAGCTCTATCTATATATTAATAGGCAAGCAGGTTTCGTTTCCTCCTTTTTTTCTCAGCTAGTGTGCATCGCAGGAGAAAACCGGGCATATCGTTAAAAAGTAGTGTCCTGTAGATAAGCAGAATCCCATTCTAATTTACAACGGACTATAGGGCTATGCCCCACAGGTTTTCAAAGTTCCAATGTTAATCTTATGGGAGATGGATAATTTATTGACTCATTAGACAGCTGTTGTAATAACAAATGCTAGTAAATCATGAAGAACAGATGTTTCAGTTATGAAGAATTTTAAAACTAATTGGCTCAAGAACAACTGGAGTTGTGGTCGAATTTCGACCAGCAGCCTGTCTCTAGTCTATACAGGGTGAACAACTTAACTGTGCCACCATTGGCATATTCTAAACTATGAGATTTAGAGAAAACTTTAAATGGGGAACATCACCTATTTTTTTAAGATGATAAAAAATATGAATTCCATTTTCTTCTAAATGGCCGCCATTTTCCAATATGGCGGTCAACTTTAAAATTTATCATGGGACACCCTATATTTTATGGTGTTTTTGGAATGTACATGTAGTTTTGAGACATTTTTATTCTTTGAAATTTTTCTCTAAACCTAACGGTTACTGAGCTACAGGTAATTAAAGTTCATTTTTAGTTCCATAAGAATAACATGGGACAAACTTTATCTGTCCATATCTCTGAAACCATTCGGTAAAATAAAAAATACTCAAGAATAAAAATGTCTTAAAATTATGTTTGAAGAACATTTCACACATAAAAATTATCATTTACGCATAAATTAACTTATTTCCAAGATGGCGGTCAAAAAATAAAATTTGTACCAAATTGGTGTTATTATGAAAAAATGGCATTAAAACATCAGTTTAAGACATTTTTATTCCTGAGCACTTTTTATTTTACTGAATGGTTTCGGAGTTATGGACAGTTATGGACAGACGCCCCACAGGCTTTCAAAGTTTCAATGTTATTTTTTTGGGAAAAGGATAATTGAATCTATAGACAGCTGTTGTGGTAACAAATGCTATAAAGTCAGGAAGAACAGATGTTTTATTTATATAAAATTTTAAAATTGGTTCAATATCTACTGAATTTTTGGTCGAATTTCGACCAGTGGGCGAGCTCTAGTATTAATTAATAGGTCTGTATTTTGTCCTAAAAATCTAAAATCAATGATTTAAAAATACAATTTAGTATAGATTCAAAATTTGCTAAGCGAGATGACAAAATATATTACATAATTAGTTAAATTAAAAATTACAAATCACTATCTAGTAGAGTAAAATTTAAATGTCACCCATTTAAAATCCCTTATTGTCAACAAACCCGTTTTACATTTAAACAATCTCGTATCAATTCGATCTAACCCGACTTCAATAAGTAAGAATAATGAACAAGTAACATCAAAAATGGGTTCATCACTAAAACAAATACAAAACAGTTGAACAATGAGTTCATCATAATACAGGAGTCCCTATAAGACACAGGTTCTAGACTGACATGAGCACAATGCATTTGACAAATGTATAGTCGGAAGCAATAGAACAGTCGTGTCAAGGTCAAGTCTTTTAAGAAGCCAGCTGATTTTTGCTCATTTAACTACATGTTAATTAGCTTGACCTTCACCCGCCTGTTCTATTGCCCCCGACTATAGTTCCATTGACAATACGCAATTCGCACAACAGCTGATTGTGCAATCGTATTTTTCCATTACGAAATGCATATGGTATTTTTCTCATTATTATATGAAACTAGTATACGTGTTGCTCGAAATCGAGCAATTTATTTTAATACAGTAAAAATGTTACATGAGCTCTACATCAATGACATCCGACCAATCCAATATTGTGAATATCTGTAATTACAAAAAACTACACGTATTTACAGCTGATTATTAACATTTGTTTAAAATGCTTTATTCAATCCCTATGTTATTTAAATGGGAAATTTTTAGATTTCAATGGTGGATAGAGCCTTTATTTTCAGTCCGATTCTCATCAGTTTTTGGCGGAAACAACTACAGACCAAGCCCTATCCAACGACTCCAAAAACTTAAAAATCGGTTGAAAATTATAATAGGAGTTCTCAAGACAAAAAAACCCTTAGCGTATTAAATAAGTATAGATAGATTTTAATATAATCTATATATTAATACGCAAGCATGTTTCATTTCCTCCTTTTTTCTCAGCTCGTGTACATCGTAGGAGAAATCCGAGCATACCGTTAGAAAGGTATAGTCCTGTAGATGAGCAGAATCCCATTCTAATTCACATCGGACTCCAGGGCTACACCCCACAGGCTTTCAAAATTACAATGTTAATCTTATGGAGAAAGGAGAATTGGATAAATCTTAAGACAGATGTTGTAATGGCAACTGCTAGGAAATTAGGAAGAACAGATGTTTTAGTTCTAAAATGTTTTTAAGCTTCTTGGGTCCAGATCAACTGCAATTTTGATCGAATTTCGATCAGAAGGCGATCTCTAGTATACGTTAACTTGTCTAACCTCAAAAGAGTGTGATCGAATGACAACGACGATTTAATCGATCGACATCGGGTACCACTTTTGGATGGGTGACCAATTAACCTAAACTACTCTTGAGATGTTTTGGGACACTTTAATTGCTTCTAACATAAATCTCACTAGTGCCCTAAATCGTTCACAATGCAATCGTTGAATACACTACTATTAAACAAACAACCATTAAACCATTGACTTTGTACACAGTGTACATAGTCAATGATTAAACTAAAAAATATTCAGACAAATTAAAATTATTATTCTTGCCACACTACAGCAGCACTATTGACAATTAAACTACAGTGTACTGATATTGAATCAAGAAGGCATTGGAGTGCCTACATGTTGAAATTATTTCATATAACAGAAATTTTAAACTTGCCTCCCTCCCACTTTTGATATTACTGATTTTTTCCGATAAGTTTAGAATGAATTGTATTTGAATCTCAATTAATTTTCATTTCCTTTTGTGATATCGATTTTTTAAATAGTTTTATGATAGTCTGTAAAAAATAATACAAAATTGAAAAATGCTGACTTTTTAATTTTTTTTTTAAATATATATTTGTCATAAAAATATCCCTTACAAACTATATACGTTAATTAATTTTCTAATAGACTGTAATTTTACTGTCACAAATCTATACTTATTTAATACGCTAAGGGTTTTTTTGTCTTGAGAACTCCTATTACAATTTTCAACCGATTTTTAAGTTTTTGGAGTCGTTGGATAGGGCTTGGCCTGTAGTTGTTTCCGCCAAAGACTTATGAGAATCGGACTGAAAATAAAGGCGCTATCTGCCATTAAAATCTCAAAATTTCCCATTTAAATAACATTGGGATTTAATAAAGCATTTTAAACATTTGTTAATAATCAGCTGTAAATAAGTGTAGTTTTAATGATTAAAGATATTCACAATATTGTATTGGTTGGATGTCATTGATTTAGAGCTTAAAGTAACATTTGTATTGTAATAAAATAAATTTCTCGATTTCGAGCAACACGTATACTAGTCAAGCATTAATTGCATTTTCCATATAAAATTGTAATTCAATTAATTGTAATTCATTATGCGGAATAAACGAAACAAGGTTTTGACTTAAAAGCCCTCTTAATTGAGTCTTAATAAGAGTCTGCAGTACCCATCATATTGCATTTATCCATTGAGACTACTGATAAATTTGAAACATTGATATGCCTTTATAATATTGGTCTAAAAGATTTATCTTTATGTCACTTTTATAGAAATTTTTAATTTCCTTATAAATATGAAATCAAAAGTTATACAACACATTGACTGTTTAATTAAAAGAAAACAACAACAACAACGTATTTTTTTTAATTTAATCACATAAATTTCTTTAAAATCGTAATTTTTATATTTCCATTGGTATTAAAGTTAACTTTACAATAATGTAAATAATTAATCTTATTTGACCACTATCAAAAGCGTGGCGAAGTTTTAAATTAAACATTAGTCTGATTAGTCTGGGATGGGAATAAAAATCCAAAATGACGAATACTACAGACTCTTAAGATATCTGTAAGTATTATCAACTTAGTCTTTGAATGAAGTTTGCTTCAAACTACGTTGTTATTGGTCTTGACTTTTATAGATATGAAATAAATATGTTTTTGTTCGGATTATTTCTACTGATTTGTTGTATTGAAAAATTATAATTAAATAAACATTAAGAAAGAATTTAACAGGCTTATTGTTGTTTATGTAGTGCCTTCATTACTTGTGACGCTAAGCCGGTGCATCACTGCTGTGCAGTGTGCGTAATCGGTTTGAAGGCGCTTCGAAAACCTAAGTACAGTCTAGGGAAGTGTTCCATGTAATAGCAAAACAAATTAAACAGGTATTAATCCTGTTTTGTTTTTTTTTTCATGATAATACCAATAATCATTAAAAATTTTGTGTTTTTCAGGCATTAAAGACAAACATTATTCCAAATTAACAGGAAAAAATTTAGTTTAATGGTTGGTATTTAATGATTGGTTTGCATTATAATCTCAGTTTTTCAAATACAAAATTTTAAATTTAATTTTTTCCCACAAGCTCTTGCGATCCTATTCTAAGGCGATTAAAGTAAAACAGGCGTGTTGGTTCCAAAGCCAGCTACTTAGTCCATTAGTGCCATTTCTTCGATCGAAACGCCGTAGTACAGTAGTCGCCACAGAGGAACTCACTGATAAAAGTGTTTGTTGCAATTATGACATTTTACCATTTGTTACAATAAACAACTTGTAGACCTAAGTATTGGCAACACCATATAAAGCTTGACATTTACTTTCAGTGATAGCTGAAAAGTCAAATAATGTTTAGTTATTAACCAATATTTCTACAGTAAAACAATACAATATACGCAATAAATTTCAAATTTTAACTAACTGTAAATGCTTATTGTTATTTTTTACTTGTTTGGTCATTGTTATTGTTGTTTACAATTTATTATTTTTATTTAGTTGGAATCATTATTTATCAGAACTTGTTGGTTTGTTAGGCCTACTTGCTGTTGCCTTACTTTTGTACTGCTCTTAAACGGTTGTTCATCATTTGTGCAGTATGTAAGCCTGCTTTAAAATATTTCGAAGGGTCGCCTAATCCCCTTGCATCATTGCGTAGTGTCCGGTCCAGGTAGCCTCAGCCTGCCGACAACAATTCACAAACAATCACAAACAATTACAAACCCTTCTCGCAAGGATCGCTGATAAGTGGGCATTGGGCACACCCCATGGAATTTCTATAGATATGTGATTAATCCAGTTTCTGTACTTATTAATGTATCATTTTTTATTATGTTTTGCTTTGAATTGTAAACGAAATTTCGATTTGTGACAAACCTTGGGTCCTGCATATATTATTGTTTTTAATTAATTTACCAAAGACACGTTGTGATTTATTGGAAACTATTTTCCTTATTTCGTATTATCCTCGGCAAATAAACAAGTATAACCTATTTTTGTAGTTTTTTCAAACCCGTGTTTAGTTTTACTTTTTTTAAAGTTATGTAGCAGTAATTAACTGCTTAACATTAATCATAAAAAATTTCCATTCTGAATAATTTACGCTTGTAATGTATCAACCTTTTTTGTAATAATCGAGCGTTTACTTATTTTATATTCAATAGTTGGTACGCATTTTATTACTGTAATTGCTCGGACCAAAATGTTTTGCATGAATTGTTTCATTGGTACATATACCTCTATCCTTACTGTAGAAAGTAGCCTGAAATCAAAATGTTGATGTACAGTCAAGACCGCGATATTATGTCTGATTATTTTCCAACGTTTTCTGTTCTATTAATTATGGTGTTGACAGTTTTTAAACTTATATGTCTTATGCCAAACAAGTTGAATAATCATTCAAAATACCATTTACACGGCCATGAGTTTTCAATAACTTTGTTAATAAAAATAATGCCACTTCCACCACCCTACACTGCGCAAACTATGCATAGGCCTATATCTGGGAGCCCCCTGGAGCTCACTGCTCAAAACACGCATCCCTTTTACCTGGCTCTACGCATACTGCGCAAATGGTGTAACGCCATCAAACTTACAAAATATTGCCGGTAATTTATTTACTATTGCTTTTAAGGATCATTATTCATTCATTATTGATATGTTCTTGGAACAAATTATAGCCTAAGTTCTTGGGTCAAGCTCATTGCGATTATAATTAAGAGTTTTCTTAACTTTTAATACCTTTTATTGTGACCTTCTTATTAATAGGTGTTATTGTTAAAGCCGTGGATACCGTTGGAAATAAATACTTTAATCTTATGATAAACTTATATCAGTTTAACAAAACATATTTGTTTTCTGTGATTGTAGGCCCCGATCTTGAGCAATCAACACATGGCGACGGACCGTTATGTCTTACCGCATCTCAAAATTACGCCTCCAGCGGGTATTTTGGCGGCCCGGGGCATCCCCGCAGCTCCGGGGGTTCCTCTGTTCCGCTATTCCTTCTGTCGTCTGTTGTCGCATCCCAATGATCATTCTTCATTCTTCATTCTTCGCCACGGCCCTGATGTATCGACGCAACGCTGTGGTTTGTCATTCATATTTCAAAGCCCTACGGGTGGTCCTGAATTTGCAATTCTTTGATATTTATTTCACTCGGAATGGGGTCGGTATTATGATTGGTTTGCAGGGACGTTGAAATTGCTATTGTACAAAAGCGGGTTGTCGTTTAAATATTTAGATTATTGGAGGTTTAAATGCATTTAAATATGTATTCAACTGAAATAGCCTAGTTTATAAATAGTCGCATCACTATATTTTTCTCAAGCCAATCCTGGGTGCGCACCTAAGCAAAAGTAAATTCAGAATCAACATAAAATTGCATTCAACATTATTTGTACGTTACAATCAGTACAGTTGTAATATAAGCTTAAAAATTTATTTTTCCTCAATTAACTTAAATATTTTAGTATGAATCAACTTGTTATAAAAACTGTGTAAAAAGTTAAAAACAAAATAAATCAATGCAATGTTCTATACTGAGATCATTGTGACAGAGACATTTCCTTAATAAATGCGTAGAATATTTTAACTAAAATTAAAAACTATCATGATTTAAAAGTGAAATTAAATTAATTAATAAATTACGTAGTGGAAACTAATTCCATAAATATATTGAACATACTTTTAAAATTTTACTAAGCCTTTAGAGCACATTTTTAAGATTGGCTCAACAACTTTTAACCAGTAAATTTCATGGCCTGTAACCATGTCATATAATTTCTTGATGATCACTTCGAAAAATATATAGACACCTAAGTCATGGAAGACAGAAAACTTCTGTATTTAATGACTTTTTTGTATGACAAAATTTGCCGAAAACGGTGCGAGGTTCTTAGTTAGTTTCCACCTTTGAGGCAAAACATGGTTCACACCTCTTTTCTCTTTAAACAAGTCTTCAGAAAAATCAAAGTAGTTGTGGCGTATGCCCTTTAGTGGTGGGGAGGAGAGGGGAGGGGAGGGAGGGTTGAAGGAAGGGGGGGGATGGTGAGGGAGAGAGAGGGGGTATGACCGTATGACTCACTCAGTGCATTACAATCAATACCCCTCCTCCCATCACCAAGTGCACAACTGGAAATCCCGACAAGCTAAAAAAATCCCACTATTATCCCACACAAGGCTTCCGAGTTTGTATAGGTTACTAATGATTTTATTTTGGCATTAAAGTTAGTTTGGGGTTTTTAGATGTTTTTTATAACTTCATACGAAGCAAAATAGAATGAGATTTTATTAGCTTCCAGCCGTGGCTTAACCGTAGATTTTCTTAGTTAACTGCCAATGAGAGAGCTCATTCTATGTTCCCTCGTCTCAGGGATGGACTTGTTCGCTTCGCTCACTCTTCTTTAAATTTGGTAAAAAATGTAGGCCTAAAATAAAATACGGCAAATTTTTTATTGATAAGTTGTTTATGTAATCACCTGCCCTATGAAAACTGTGCACGAATAAGAAACGAAATTGCAAATCCAGCGGAACAGAATCCCAATGCATTTTCGAAACTAAAATAAGCCTAGCAATCTTTGATATTTTCATTTATTCTTGCAAAGTTTTGTCGTAATGTTTATTACCTTTCATAACAAACTCAAGATGAGATTTAATGTTTAGGTTTTTCGCTCATCTTTTCTACCAAACAATTCTGAAAATCACTTTAAGTACATTCCTGGTTTAAATGCATGAGGATCAGTAATCATTTTAAACATTTTAGGCGTTTGTATACGTGTTTTATCTTTTCTATTTAAAAACGACACAAAGCCGTCAAAGTTGTGGATTATGAGATATTTACAATAATTTTTATGGTATCATATTATTCTAAAGGAATTACCAAGTCCAAATTTAAAGGGACCAACATATTTGTGATTATTGTATGGAAATCCCTTGAGGGCAAATGCCGTCAAAATCCCGCCGGCGCGCCTGTTCTCCCCATTTCTCCCCCGGACTGTCGCTAGTGCCGCTATCGACCGCTGGGAGCGCTGTTGTGCTGTGTCTGCCTGTCGTCTGTCGGCGGGATGATACACGGTGAGTAAAAATCTTCGGTTTACTGAATTTACTTAGCCAACTAGTAGGAAATTAGTAAAAATCATGATCATAATGAGCTGGAAACTGTACACATTCATATCCAGGTCCGTCAGAACGGTTAATTCAGGTTTTCTCGGTAAACGCTTATAGAGAAAAAGAAAATCTAGGATATGAAGTGATATCTAATCAATAAAAGTGTTTTCTAAAGTGGGAGAGTCTTTGTGATTCATAATAATTAATTTATTGCTACAATTTGTAATAATTTGAGATTGAATTTCAATCTTTGTAATAATGTACCGTATAAAGGGATTTATGGTTTTGCCAAATAGAGAAATTGTAACGAATTTATATTTAAGTCCTGTAAGTTAACTGATATGTTTAGAAATATTTTGCAATATTATGAAATAATGTGCTTTATCTAAAACAGGTTTTAAAATAATTGCCTTACAATGATTATTTTGATATTTTTGTAGAATACTCCCAGTAGGTAACACCTTTTCTCTGGATATAATTATTTTTAATTTTCTTCAAAGATAAGAACTATACAGGGTGTTCGGAAAAAACGTTTCAGGAATTCAGGAGGTTATTGCCCACATCAAAATGAGCAAAAAAGTTCCTATAAACACATGTCTTAAAATGCTTCGTTAACCCGCTAGCCGCCATTTTGTTTTTTACACTAAATAATTTTTATTTCCGTAATGGATCATTGTATTAAGTTAATATTTGGCATGCACCTTTATCATAGCAATACCCATTTTCAAGAAAAAATTTATTTTTTTCCAATGCGTATTTTCAAAATGGCGGCCATTTTAAAATTTTAAACTAAAATATCTCAAAACCGGTAAATTTTATAAAAATTTTATTAGACACAAAAAAGTTGACGAATTTAATTATCTAACCAATGGTACCAAGTTTGTAAGGATCTGACAACAAATAACGGAGTTATTGAGATTTTTCAATTAAAATTACCTTAATTTGCATTAATTACAATGCAAAATCAATGTTTTTATGTATAAAAATCTCAATAACTCCGTTATTTGTTGTCAGATCCTTACAAACTTGGTACCATTGGTTAGATAATTAAATTCGTCAACTTTTTTGTGTCTAATGAAATTTTTATAAAATTTACCGGTTTTGAGATATTTTAGTTTAAAATTTTAAAATGGCCGCCATTTTGAAAATAAGCATTGGAAAAAAATGAATTTTTTCTTGAAAATGGGTATTGCTATGATAAAGGTGCATGCCAAAATATTAACTTAATAAAAAGATCCATTACGGAAATAAAAATTATTTAGTGTAAAAAACAAAATGGCGGCTAGCGGGTTAACGAAGCATTTTAGGACATATGTTTATAGGAACGTTTTTGCTCATTTTGATGTGGGCAATAACCTCCTGAATTCCTGAAACGTTTTTCCCGAACACCCTGTATAAAAACATCATATTTGTTATAGAAGTGAGAGCATACACAAACTAATAAATCATAATAAAAATCATCCCTGTTCTCAAAATATTAATACAATTTTGGAAAATTGTAAGACCTATTCATTTTACTGTATTTATACAAAATTTAAAAATGTTTGGCCGTTTGCACAGTTTAGCTTAAAACTGATTTACAATTAAGTCTAACTTAAAAGTTAGTTGCACATGCATAATGTTTAAACTTACACCTCCAACTGCTAGAATACTCTCGCGGGTATACTGTGTTTACTCCTACAGCCATTAAACTTTTTTCATTATAAATATTTTTTTATTTTTTGTCTTTTATGTATGACGTATTTTATAACGTTTTGAGGAGGAATGGTTCATACCTCAAAGTCTACCTGATCTTCATTACTTAATACCCCAACGACAAATGGCAATCGGTTCCATAATCAAACCTTCAAAAAGCAACTAATTTTTCTTGGGATCAAACCAACAACCTTTGGCTTAAGAGGTGAGCACTATAACCACTCAGCTACCCAGCCAATCTATATATTAAGAGGCAAGCATGTTTCGTTTCCTCCTTTTTTTCTCAGCTTGCGAACATCGTAGGAGAAATCCGCGCATACCGTTAGAAAGGTATATTCTTGTAGATGAGCAGAATCTCATTCTAATTCACATCGGACTCCAGGGCTACGCCCCACAGGCTCTCAAAGTTCCAATGTTAATCTTATGGAGAAATGATAATTGATCAAATCATTAGACAGCTGTTGAAAAAACAACTAATAAAAAAAAAACAGAAAGAACAGATGATTCAGTTGTAAAATGTTTTTAAACTTCTTGGGTCCAGATCAACCTAAATGTTAGTCGAATTTCAACCAGGAGGCGATCTCTAGTATTAATTTAATGGCAAAAGGGTAATACAGTAGAACCTCAAATTAACTTTCACTCTTTTAACCTTCACTCTGTTATTCATCACATCACTGCATAAATGGTCATTTTGCTACTATAAATGAAACAGTGAAGAAATAGTGAGTTTAATTGTGATCAAATTCAATGTCAATGACCATGAGTTGATTCAGGCCTACTTATGTATTAAATTTCTTTCATAACCTTTTAAAACTTAAATTACATTTTTCCTATTAACCGTTTATTTCACTTAAACGTCATAGTCAGTGACGGTGACAGTGATGGACAGTGACGGTCCTGACGGTGACAGGTAATAGAGGTTCCTCTGTAACAAACTTTAACGGCTTGTATGGCCCTTCCGTTTGGAAGGATTTTCTGATGCATTCCTACTATAGAAACAACTTAACATATCTCCATCATACAAAAATTTATTAAAACCCCTTTGAAAACTGTAGGAGGAGTTCTTTACAACAACAAAAAGGGTAGTAACTTATTTTCCATAATTTTTTTAACATTTCAGTTAATTTAGGACTGTTTATTGTTAATTTGAATTGCCATTCCTTGACCCACCAGTAGAAGTTCAAGTCTTATGCAGTAAGCTTTTTTAATATATCAGGACATTATATTTTTCAAAGACTACTTTGTTCTACTCATTATGATTTTTTTTTTTTTTTTTTTTTTTTTTTTTTTTTTGTAAACACCAACACTTATTCTTGAAATGTGCGTTAGGGGAGTCTCTCTAAAATAACGTTTAGCATCTTGGACTCTGGTTCGAGAGGTCACTGTTCGGTCCCTGGGATAGCCAATTTAAGTAGGCTATGTGCTTGGACTGTTATCCCTAAAAAAAACATTTGTAGGCCTCTTAACAAGGCTCTACTATATTGGCGACCACCAAGGTTCGAGGGACACTATAGTGTCAGAGACGAGCACACCCCCTGCCAGTGCTGACGGAAAGAACTCCCTTGATCGGCAGATCTGAGTTTGCCTGATCAGTATTGTAGAGCGCCCTGATTGGTAAAACAAGTGTCTTCAGTTGACGGTAAAAAATCCCCGAATGGCAGAAACGAGCGCCCCCTACATGTGGGGACGAGCAACCCAATCAGTCAAAACCAGGGTTTCCAACGGTAGTGGTCCACAAGCGCCCCTATTGGCGAGCGCTCTTGGAATGCCACAAAATGGGCATATTTTTTTTATTCGTTGTGTAAACCTAGAGCTAGGCAAAGAACAATTAATTTCTCTGCTAATTTTGTTATTAATAAACTGTAAATACTGTAGTATATCAATTGCAAATGCTTTGTCTAATGATAAATAGTTAATAAAAATAATTTTAAAATTTTGTTTTTAATAACAGTACCAGGGGGACCGAGCTTAAGCTTGGTAAAAATTATTACTTTCGTTCTTTCTTACACAAAACTTGTCCGCTCCTATCACTCGCCCTCTTCCTTTTTAAGACGAGCTCATTCGCTTTGCTCACTCGCCAGGCCGGAGGGTGCTGCACTTTGGTGTAATTTTCCTAAACTACAGGTTAAAGATGTAACACATTGGTTTATATCTGCAGTTATCAGCTGATTTTGGTTCAATTTAAAAATCTACATAAGGATAACATGGAAATTTTGAAGGGCTCTAGGACGAAAACGGGATTTTTCCCAGCTATGGAACCAGCTCCAATCGATTTCTGGTGGCCAAAACCCCCATATTAAAAAAAAAAAAAAAAAAAACCTTGGAGCGAAAAAAGACTTTGCCCGTACAAACAGAGCTTGTTTTAGAGTATAAGATATCAACTAATTGGGGGAGGGGGCACCTGTTTGCACACTTAGGGCGCCAAAAATCCTAGAGTACAAGCCTTGCTTAACAAAATGCCATTCACATAAAAGACCAAGAGGATCAATGAGTTTATATCATTTTTTAACATCATTAGCTCCAAGGGATGGACCAAGTAACGATTTTTTGGGCCATGGGAGCAAATTTGTTAAAAATGAAAATGTGTAAAATATTAAATTTAGTAACATGTGTCATAATCATCTTAAGGTATTCTTTAACTCATTCATATGATTTTTTTACTAATTTCATGATGAACCACCAATATTAAAAGTTAATTGCAATTGTTAATTTTTATATATTTTTTTATTGCGATTTGTTAAGCAAATCATACTTTTCAAACCATAGTTTGCATATAGCTACCCTAGCTACTGCGAAACTGTCCTATACTCTGAACTAGTCATTAGTTACGGTGTGGTGTGCCTGGTGTGCCGTAGTCTCTTATCGTCATTTACATTAGTGCATTGCATTTACGGTTGGTTATCAGCTGAATATTGTTTGCTTTCAGTAAATGTCAAAGTTTCATTACTGTTATTGCTCATTCTTTGGGTGTTTCCATTCATTTTATTAACCTTTCTCCTTATTTATTTGTAGATGGACAATGACGTGGAAAAAGAAGAGGCCGAAGAGGTTGATCAAGAACTGAAATCGTGGATCAGCTATTCTAAAAACTGTGGTAAGTATAAATAAATGTCTCAATTCAAAACTTTTTGCTTGTGTTTTGTTTGTGTTATTTGTTGAACTTTTGTAATAAATTAACATAATCAAGACATATTCAAATAGCTCATAATACAACTCAAAATATCTTCAACTATCAATACACAATGAATGGTTCATTCTTACAATGTCGGTCTAACGTTTGTGATCTTGGAATAAGCATGGACAGCAAATTTTCTTTTTCTGTTCACATAACTGAGATGTGCAAAATGGCGTATCGTACACTTGGCTTCATTATGAGATCAGGCAGTTTTCTGAAAAGCATTTATGGATTGAAACTGTTATTTTTCGCCTTAGTTAGATCAAGACTGGAGTTTGGTGCAGTGGTATGGTACCCACACCATGCATATCTCATTGAAATGATCGAGCAAATTCAAATAAAATTCCTCAGATACTTATTTTTTAAGAAATTTGGTTATTTTACCTATCATGTATCTTACCCAATCTTGTTGGATTTGTTTCAAATGGTTAGTCTGCAGAGACGACGAGAGGTTGCAATGCTTCTCTTCCTTCATAAACTGATGAATGGTAGGATTGACGATAGCGGTCTCTTATCGCGGTTGGCATTCCTCGTCCCCCGACCCTCGTCCAGAGCCCAAGCATTGTTTACTCCACATTTTTCTCGGACCTGCTTGGGTGCTCAGGCTCCAATTAATGTCATGATGAGGTTATTCAACGCCCTTCCTTTAAATATAGATGGATTTGCCTCGACCTTAGCCAATTTCAAAAAATCTATTTGTTAAATCAATATTATTAAATATATGTTATTTAGTGTTATTTGTTTTTGTTATTTACTGTTATTTGTTTGTATATTTTATTTATTTTGCATGTAAGTTGTTTTGTATGATTTATTTCCTCAAGCTGGTTAATGTTAAAGTGAAAAATGTAATAAGTTATGAAAACTTTTAATTTAATGTTCCTTATGTAAGTTTGATTATGCTACAATGTTATTGGAGTAAAATCTGTTTTGTAGCTTTTGAAAATAAATAAATAAATAAATACAGTTCTTTAATGTCCCCAATTTGAGAATTAAAAAATGGTGTGGTATAAGTCATTCGGTATTTTTTATGTATTTTTGCGCATTTTACCCTTTGAGCGTCAGCATACATAATTAGTTAATTTTAAAACATGATTCCAGTAAACCTCTGCAGCCATCAAACTCGCCTAGCGCTCCGGCCGCGAGGCGGCATTCGATAGCGTCGTTCGGGCTCAGGTAGACCAGAGCCTAAACAAGATTATTTAATAATATAAAGAAATCATAGTCATTTAAAATGTTTAAACACCGCAAGTCAACCACTCGACCTCTCAGGTTCACATCTGACCACTGACCGAGGCGCTGTTGCCCCACTCTGGTAGCAATGAATTGCACTAATTTGGTTAGGGACCACTGTTACTCTAAAACCTGGGGACAGGCTAAAAAGTATCTAAAAATAAAATGTGACACCTGTTCAAAAAAAGTACATTGGTTGTTTGTTTTAGACAATTTCTAGAGTGTCAATTCGTTTTAGACAATTAAGATCGCGCCACAATCATCCTACACTCATCTCTCATTCATATTCAGGTTAAAATACCCACTACGTGAGGTCCCTGTCTCAAAATACTTATATAGTGGTATAGTGGTATAGCACACTATAAATTTTCATTTTAACAAAATTTTTGCTTTAAACATACTGAGGTATAGTCAGGGACACGTGACCTCCGTTACATTTTTAAAGTAAAAATTTGATTCACATGATTGAATAAAAAAAAAATTTAACTCTTTCTTGAACATTATAAGTCTCGCCACATAAGTTGACGAATGGCCAAAAACAGCTGGGATGGGCGGAGGGGGGAGAGGGGGTACTTTTCCGAAAACATCGACCTAACGTTACATGCTAATTTTCTTGGAACAGCTTATTATCCAATAATTTTAATTGAATAGTAGTGCAAATTCATTCGTCAAGTTATGTGGCGAGACTTACAAACCCTAAGCTATGTATTTAAATATTCTGACTTGATTACATCTTTTACAATGTTTACCTTCTTGTAACATCTCAGGGACTTAAATTGTCCCGAATTAAAATATTGGCCCATTGGGCGTGCCTCATTAATGCACTCCTCTTGATTGGTATGCATTTTGATTGAGCTTTGAGAGACTCAGTGGTGTGGTGGTTAGCACGCCTGATTCCGGGACTTTCCGGATGGCAGTAATGCTGCGGGTTCGAAACCACGTTCTTTCACAAAGTTTTAATCAGTACAATTCACCTGAAGTATTGTAGCGGATTGTCTCTGTACTTTGTCTATTTCCTATTACATTTCACACAGATCAACGGTATGTATGTAGACGTAGAAATGTAAGTCTTAAAGTGGCTGCTTTAAAAAAATTGATATGAGAGATATTATAAGATGAAATGTTGTCCAGGGGCTGACAGGGACCGTGAGGTGATGAAGTATGGGTGTGAGGACCATTGGACTTGGAACAGACATGACCGCAGCCACGAGGTACTGTCTTCATGAATTTTGATTTGGGGGCCATGGACTGTGATTACAGCATGAATACTTTAATACTTTTATAATGTTTACTGAATTATACTGTTAGGTTTATGTAATAACATAAATATAAACACCTATCTGTCTAACCACATACCTATACAGTCCTGAGTGTTGAAGCATGGTGCTGGCTAGAAGTAAAAAACATCATAATACATACTGTACAGAACTTTGTCATGAGAAGATGGGGAAACCTATTCCTTACCTTGCTCTTACCACAATCCTCCCTCAGATAATCCTTCTTTTACAAAATACAAACACAATAATTGAAAAAAAACTAAAGTGTCTGTGTAATGTAGAACTGTAACATAAATGTTCTTAACATTCCAGATTTTTAAATACTTAGTAACTGAGGAATTAATTCAAAAACTAAAATACTAGTCAGCAACCCATAAAAAACCATGAGGCTACATGGAAATCCCAAACCTGCCTTTGGAAAAAAAGAAGAAAAAAAAGATAGGGAGACAGGGAGATTTCTCTCTTAATGATTTGCTAGAGTGTGTTTTATGGTAGGCCTACATTTCCATATCTGTGCCAGTAAAAACCAGAAGAGAATCGTGCCGACCAGCCTTTCGTAGTATGGAAATTTTAACATTAGCAGGTTTATATATTTATCAAACAATTAAGTTTTTTCTAACAAAATGTGACTCAAAATTCAGCACACATTTTCATAACTATAATACTAGAAATAAAAATTTATTCAGTACTGATTTTCACAGACTCGAAAATTACCATAAGTTGCCATGTTACGCGGGAGCTAAACTGTTTAACCATCTCCCGGAAAGCATAAGAAATATTAATGATATTAAACTATTTTACAAAAAACTAAGAGAATATTTAATAAATAATGCTTTTTATAGTGTTGTAGAGTTTATAAATCATACCCATGCAAACACCTGCTGGGAAACTTATAATTAAATTGATAGTTTTCCCACTGAGCACAAGATTTCCCCAGGATATCCCAAACGAGTCCCAAATATCCTATTCAGATCCCGGGATATGGAGGATATTCTAGGACATTCTAAGCATATCCCAAAAGGACTTTAATATAAATACAAACTTTTTACGTAAATAGGACTAAAATTAAACAAATTCAATCAAAACAGGTTTAAAATGGATTTGTTTTACTTTTTTTGGCTATAAGACACCCGTCAAACAAAATTTCAAAGGATATTCCAGAGATATCCCAAGGATGTGTCAGGCCTGCGTAAACGGCCATATTCCAAGGATATCCCTAGGATATGTGCGTTTTTTTCAATTTAGTTCAAACATTCAAAATAGGGGTTTTGCTAAAAGTCTAAAATCATCAAGTCATTCAACCATTTTTCTTTGAGGCCTCTTTTCGAAAACTTCTGAAAAGAGCTCCTGGGGAAGTCCCTGGAATATGTTCGTAAGCATAGTTTTAATTAATTTCTATAAAATCGTTCACATCCTTAGGATATTCTCAGGATTTCCCAAGTAAATATCTGTTGACACAGTGTAAATTATTGAAATACTAAATAAACTTGTATCATATAGGTCCAGAAAAATTAATTAAACAATCTAATAACATTAGATAATAACATTGTTTACAAGCCAAATAGATTTGTTTGAATTCAAACATTATAGTTGAAAGGATCTACAAAGAACATCCATAGGAAGTGTCAGTGATTAAAGCTATAATGCAAAATAGTGTATAGGTCATTCACTATAAACTAAAGTTTTAATAAATAATTTTCTTTAATGAAAACCTCTGAAAATAACTCTTAGTAAAAAGTATGGGAAATTTTCATAAGCAATGCCATGGTTGCCTCTCTTCATGACAGGAGTTTCAGATGGGTCTCGAAGGATATCTCTTAAAAATATTCAATGTCCTGGGGATATCGTGAAAGGATATCCCAAAATGTATGATTTGCAATATCCCTAGGATATCCTTGGAATGACTTAGAAAATATTGAGGATATTTGGGTTTACGCTGGGATATCTCGATTTACCATTACACACCATAACGTACACAGGATAGGTATCTATTTTACATCAAATACACTTTCAAAAGGTCAAACTACATCAAATAAAATGTAGTGATTTTACTCAAATTAAAATATATCAAGTATAATTAATAATCTTTTTGTGTTTAAATATACAATCCAAATTACATATATTTGGTTCACATTCAAAAAAGGTTCACATTCAAAAGGTTTTGCTATTTTATTTTAAAATTTTTAAATATGTGAAAATAGTCAATTTGTAAAGTTACTTCAAATTTAGGCTAACTTTTTTACTTTGACACGCAAAACTTCCAAGTGCACCAATGAAGGTCAAGTTTCAATACTTAATAGTAAATGAGAACACCTCAGAGCACAGGTCAGTTGGCTCAATAGGTTAGAGCGTCAGGTCATTGAGTGTGAGGTCACAGGTTCAAATCCTGGCATGGGCTTATACTTTTTGCTCCAAATTATTTTCATTTTTGTAATTAGTTTGTTAGCAGAAATGCATTTATTTATAAACTTTGATGAAAATAGTTACAATTTACAAGTTTTAGACCAGTTTTTAACGACATCCCATAGGGATATTTGAATATCCTAAGGATATCCCGAAAGGATATCCCAAAACGCGGGATATGCGCGGACATTCAATATCCCCAGGAGATCCCTGGGATGACTTTTTGAGAATATTGGGGATATTAAGGATTTCCCCGGGATATTCCAATATCCCATAAGGATATGATTAGGAACTCCTGGGGATGTACTTGTGCTGTGTGGGTTATAGCCTAAATAAAGTGCACTTTGCCGAATTATTTGATGGGTTTTTAATAAACTGGTGGCTCTATCTGTTTAGGGCTCCAAAAAGTCAACACAATATGTAACTATTGTATCTGACTGTCCTAATAAATAAATAAAAAATTAAAAAATAGTTATCTGTGTATTTAGTGGGCAAAGTAACACTCATCTGCACTGAGAGAAACATTCATGCATGTAGCCGCAAGTGTTGAAAAGTTTCTCGAGTGCATAAAATAAAGATTCTTTTCACACAAATAACACACGTCATTAAATTTTTCCCATAGTTATCATAAAACAGGGTAAAAATAAAGTAATAATCATGTAAACAATATATAGGTTAAATGATCCCCTATCCAATCAAGTATAGGCACATCCTTTGATGCTTGATCGAATGGTTACCCTAAACGTCCAACAATGGAACAGCTGATCTAAATAAACAGTGGTCACCCATCCAAAACATGGCAAATCTAATGCAGTTTGATCTAATCATGACAACAATAGAACAGCTGCTTGGTCTATGCAGCCAATGTTGCCAACATATTTTCATGAATACACGACCTTTATTCGAGCCTGTTACATGCCCCCTAATTTGTGTTTAAGGCTGGAAGAGTACCGAGAAATATAAACAGTGCGCAAAATTATATAAAGTAAGGGATCGACTGTTTTGTGTGCTGTAGTGTACAATAGTAGTTTTATTGAGTAGGCTCTAACTGTATGAAAAATAACATTTTTTGTGCTCTTGATATTACTTGTTTGGGAAGTGTCAAATTCAAGAGTCAAATTCTATCACCCTTCCGTGAATGTTCAACCCATTATAGACACCTGACTAACACCGCTGGAACTTTGTTGCTTTGATAATAAACCGTCATCCATACAGGTGCGTCTGTACGGCTCGGGTTTGCGAGTGGCACATTTTCACCCGAATTGGAGTAGTGGGACGGCGGGCGTCCGTGGCACTCGAGTGCTCAACAACGGGAGATACTACTGGGAGGTGGAGGTAAGAAACAGGGTTTAATTAGTAAGTGGGGGATGAGTGTGGTGAATTGTGTTGCTTTGTTACTGATCAAAATAATCATATTCCTTAACCAGTATCAATAAGTGGAGCCCAAGGGAATTTTCCTTAGGTGTGTGTGTGTGTGTATGTGTGGGGGGGAGGGTGCTTGAGTAACAATAATAACTTTAATCTGTTATATTATAACATATATTTTATCTTTCTGTATGGTAGAACAATAAATTTGTCGTCTTGGGATTTCTTTTGCATAATTATTTCAGAAGAACGCATTGTGTATCCATACATAACTTCCACAAACTTAATATTGTGTTTTCTTTTTTAATATCTAATAAAAATGTGTTGATAATATAAATATATATTTGAAAATTAACAATCATTAAACATTTTTATCCCCAGTTTTTCTTGTAAAAACTACAACTTCTATGTAGTAGATGCAGATAACGCACAAAAGTGTCAAGGTCCAATTTATTTATTTATTTATTTGTTACATGTCATCCCTAGTGAAAATATCAGTGAAGGTCAGCTGACATTAGGTAGTATTTCGCCCACCTGATCTCAGCAAACATCAGCTGACATTCACTGGTCTACACATCAACTGATATCAGCTGACATATCAACTGGTATTGGGTAGTATTTCGCCCACCCAAAAAAAACCACCAGACAGTCACTGATATCAACTGGTATTGGGTGGTATTTCGCCCACCCAAAACCACTTGACCCTCACTGGTATCAACTGGTATAATTTGTTTAACAAAATAAAATTCCAATCAGCACTATAATTTCCCTTCCTTGTACTTAGAAAGTTTTGAAAGACGGAAGACGGTTGAAGTTGAAAATAAATGTCAAAAAGTGCCACTGTTAGCCGTTAGCGCCACCTGTATCAGCTGAACCAATCAAACAGCATAGCAAAGAAATAAAAACCCGCTGACTGCTGGCGCCAAACTTTTGAATTTGAACTAAACAAATAGCACAAAATTATTGGATGATTTTTAAACTGGCCGTTTATATATTATACATGTTTCAAAACCTTTTAAGTAGGTACAATGAAGGGAAATTATAGTGCTGTTTGGATTTTTTTTTTTAACAAATTATTCTTTTCCAAAATAAATAATTTGTTTCTATTAAAATAATTTAAAAATACCACTCTTAGTAAATTGAAAACTATACCAGGATTTTGTATATTTATTTTTAAAATACTTATTTTTATGTATTAATGCTGAACTTAAACATTGTTATCCAATTAATATTTTTACCAAATTCTTATATTTATTTTCTAAACTAAATTGTCACTTTAGGGTACGACAGAATAAGTTCAGTGATATATCGATTCCCATAAAATACCCCCTCCCACAGTTTTCGTTATGATGGAAACTGATATCAATAAACACAATTGGATGACACCAGCTGGTACCAGTGAACTTTAGTAACATCAGCTGATATCATTTAAACAATTCACTTGATATCAGGTGACATCAACCAAGGGTCAACATATGTCAACTGACATCAGCTGATATTACTGAGGTGTCAACTGATATTAGGTGATATCATCCAAAATTCAACTGATGTCAATTGATATCATTAAAACTCTTCACTGACATTTTCACTAGGGATTACATCAAATAAACATGATAGGACATACAGTCAGGTTACAAGAATTTGACTTAAAACTAAACTACAATGAATAATAAAAACAAAATATATGTCAAAGTTTAATCATATGTATCTCTTTGTAGATACTGTGTAATAGAATAGTAGTTTTCATCACTAGGAGCAAAAGTGGGTCTTTTTGGTGCGCAATCGAGTTTTTAAAAACGATTAAGCATCAAAAAGACACTTTTGCTCCGAGTGATGAACAACGTTTTTTATCATAATGCGAAAATTAGACTTTTGATCGTTAAAAATAATAACTATAAAGTTTTATTTTTGAGGTTATGTTTACAAAGTAAGTAATATGCAGTGTTTATATTTCTTTTATTTACAAACAATGCTTTTCATAACGTTTGAATTTCAAAATTCTGTTCATCAACATAAATAAATCAATAGTAATATACTTGGCAAACAGCTGACTTTTCAGTACTAGGACCTAAAAAATTCTCCAGATGATTTTTCAGTCCTAGGACAGAAAAGAATCGGTTTTGGTACTATTGTGAGAACAAAAAACTGGCTGATTTCGTGCAGAATGATAAAATAAAAATTTTTGGTCTTCAGCCAGGCTCTCAGGGTGGTCCTAAATTTAAAAGGAACTTCAATATTTTACTTTCTCCCCCTATACCATAGTATATGGAGAAAGTATTGTTTTCGTCAAAATTTTCGAATTTGAGTTGTTGGTGGATTTATCCATTATGGTTCCCCCTGAGTCCAAAAAAGTGGTTTTCGGAGTGATGTCTGTGTGTGTGTGTGTGTGTGTGTGTGTGTGTGTGTGTGTGTGTGTCAGGATGTAAACAGAGCTAGAGAATGCCCCAATGGTCCAATTTTGATGAAATTTGGTAGGTAGCTCCAAACCCACGATAATTCCAGGCGTTTTTTTCATTTTTTTGAATTTTTTATTTTTAAGGGTAGTTTACCCCCAAAAACCCTCAAAAATCGTCAAAAATCAAAATTTCTCAAAAACGGCTCTAACGATTTTGATTAAAATTTTGTGGTTTATTAAGCTTAAAATGGTGAATAAAATGACACCACCCGCATCTCCAGGAAAATGCGGGTTCAAAAGTTATGGAGTAAAAAATGTTTCAAAAATCAATTTTTTGAATTTTCAAAATAGCTGTTGTCTCGAAATAAATTTTACTTATCACCATTAAATCAAGCTTAAAAAACTAAATAATCCAGTATTTTAAATTATTGCTCTACGTCAAGTGGTTGCGGAGAAAATTCAATTTTTCGTTTAGCGGTAAACGCAGTACGTTGTTAAAAGTCACAGACGCGCGTAGGGTCAAACGAGCGCTGCTCAGCTGGTAGCTATCCGACTGAGTCATCAAGACATTAATGTTTGGAGCTTTTAACACCTTTTTATATATTGTTGGGAGAAAGTATGTGTCAGTTAACTGATACCGTTTATTTTATTTTCAATGGTAAATTATTATAAATTTTAGGGCCTGAATATTGAGGGGATAAATGGAATTTTTCCAATCTGTGTTTTACTGGTTTAATATTATTTTTATATCTAGTAGAGTAATCATGGTTGGGCTGGTCAATGAAAGAGATTAGATTTTCTTTCACCCAATATGAAATTTCTAATATGTAATGGTCATAAAAAGTCATTATTGAAAATTTCTGAAAAATATCCTTGCAGGATGTTCTAGGAGCAACTCTAGCAATAATTCTTAATGCTTTCTTTTGCATTTTAAATACTTTCTTTGAATGGCAAGAGTTACCCCAGGCTAAAATTCCATATGTCATTATTGATGCAAAGTAAGCGTGATAGGTTATCAACTGTGTTTTCAAATCTGCAGCTTGCCTGATTATGCGAAGAGAAAAGATACAGCTATTTAGATGCTTTATTAAACTGTCAATATGTGGTTCCCAATTTAAATTTTGGTTTATTGTTATACCTAGAAATTTCACATTTTTCTGAGGAAATATTTGAGAATTAGTTGGGCCTATTGTTATTTCATCCATATCATGTTTGTTATTAGAGCAAAATTTTATTAACTGTGTTTTATCCCCATTCATGACCAGCCCATTTAGACAACAGTCAACCTCCAAAGTCCCCCGTTTTTATACTCACCTCTGTGTGTGTGTATATGTGGGGGGGAGGGTGCTTGACAGTACCGCATTTCCCGCTAGGCCCACTAGGCCCAGGCCTAGGGCGCAAAATTTTAGGGGGCGCAAAATTTCGAGGATTTAAAAAGGGAATTTTTTTATTCACACGCTTAACTATTGTCGTGTAAACGCCTGCGAAATAGGGCGACGCAACGCAAGGCTCGTGCAGACCTTTCTGCGTTGCTTTGCGGCAAACGAAACAAATCGTAGGCCTACTCGAAATAAAGTTTTGACCGTACCAATAGTTATTATTTATTTAAACCCCGTGGTTACATACACTTTCGTATATGTAACCACGTTATGAAAGAATATAACTGTATTGAATAACCGTGGTTACATTCTTTCAATACAATATGGTATTGTCAATGTTTCACTTCAAGATTGAATTTTTAAAGACGGGAAGAAGATTGCAGAATTGAAGTAACAGTGACAGGTTATATGCCAATTTCTGCTTAGTATAATACGACACTAATACATTTTAGAGGATTAGATTTATTTAAAATATCACAATATATATTTGTGTATACATTATGTCATTAAACCCCGTCACTGACTGCTTATTGTATTCTACACATCAAAATAAAAATCTAAAATGTTTAGTACATTTTTTTCTGCTCTGTTTAGCCTCTATCCGCCACTTAGTTTTTGACACTTAAGTTTTATACCCAACGGATCACTATATTAATTCAATATTTGACATTGCATTTTATCACACCAATGTTCATTTTCAGGGTAAAATATTTTTTTAAATATTTAAAAAACAAATTGTCACCATTGCAAAAATTAACTCAGATATTTCAAACCCTTTAAAGTTAAACAATATTTTACAGGGGACAAAAAAGATAACAAAATAAATTATACAACCATGATACAAAGATACGGATTTAATAAAAGTAACGGAGCTATTCAGATTATTCTGTATAAAAAACTCAATTTTTCTTTTAATTCATGCTAATTATGGTTATTTTATTGAAAAACTACAATACGCTACGCCCGCACAACGGCGGCACGGTACGGACGGATGGGCGGTACCGCAATTTTTTAAAGTTTTTGAACATTGAACTCATAAGAGTGCGCGAACTAGGGCGATAAACGGCAGGCAACGGACACTCCCGGACGATTCCCACCGCATCGTTTTGCAAATTCGGTAGAAGGAATCTCAGGACATTTCCGAGCTACCGTAACGACCGTGACGGCTCTCCGAGACGGGTGGTACGTTATTTTCGTCGTTCTACCCAGTTCGCAATAGTAAATTAAGTTGTTAAAATGGCTGATCTCTTTTGACGGAAAGTGCGGATGGCCTGGACGCCGCGCCGGGTGTCCGCTAGTACCACCACAGAATATGTGCGAGTATGAGTACGCACAACCGCTAAAAAAAAACTGCGGGCCGTGCCATGACGCCCGTCCGAGCCGTGTCGCCGCAGTACATAACTCCGTTATTCGTTGTTAGATCTGTAGAATATTGGTATCGTTAGTTAATTTAATAAAACTGTCAACTTTTTTGTCTCTTGTGAAATTTTGATACAATTTACCGGTTTTGAGATATTTGGATTTTAAGTGGCCGTCATTTTGAAACTACACGTATCTTTAAAAAATAATTGTGACTTTATTTATATTTCGTGGCCCGGTATTGCGGCAGGGAGGGCGCAACTGTTTTATGTGCCTAGGGGCGCCGTTTGGCTAAATGCGGCCCTGGTGCTTGAGTAACAATAATAACTTTAATCTGTTATATTATAACATATTACCCAATGAGCAAAAAAATGGGTTTAAAACTGTTTTAAAATAAGTTTCAAACTCGTATTAAAACTGTTATCGATATAAGTAAAGTTAACAACGTTTTCGTATTAATACGAGTTAAAAATTGTTCAAAACTCTATTAAAACAATTTTAAAATTGTTTAAACTTGTATTAAAACAATTTAAAAACTGTTATCAAAATATTTTAAAACTGTTATCAAAACATTTTAAAACTGTTATCAAAACATTTTAAAACTGTTATCAAAACAATTTAAAGCAGCAAAAAGAATATGCCGCTGGCAGGATTTGAACCCATGACCTCTTGATTCATAAGCCACGACCCTATAGTGTAGTAAAATTAGTTGGGAAAAATGAAATAATTTTTGGAAAGCCAATTTCTTTTGAAATGTGTTCTATGGCGTCCCCTGACCTTCCTCCAAAAAGTCCCCAGAAATCCCATATGGGGATCACGCTTAAAAATGAGGGGTTGGCCCATAAGGAGTTACATTAAAATTTGATACCATGCATACTAAATTTAAATACATTCCAGAAGGTTTATATATATCAAATTAAAGGTCTTCAAATGTAGAATACAATGCCGTAAACCCGACCTCAATATAACAGTCGGGAGTGAAATGGCAGGCGTTCAAAGTTTAGAATAAAATAATAATATCAAAACTTTGAAATACAATAACTTCCGACATATTTGACCTTTTAAGGTCTGGTTTTCGGCTATGTACTCTCCTTCCTAAGACCTTTAAAATTATGTATAGGATGGCTATGGTCTAAGAAATTTTTTTTTTAAACTTCCTCTTTGGGACGTCCATGTGGAGGGTGGTTCAAGGGTAGTATGATAAGCATATGACTAACTATCCGCATTTTCAAAGGTAATTGTAAAAGCAAACGTTTGCCGCAAACCGCACCTCGAAAGGTCAAGTATTTCGAAAAGTATTACATTTTTAAGCGTTTAGGTTAAAATTTGATTTTTATTCAAAGTTTGACAGGCTGCCGTTTTCGGCTCAGGCAACCTTTTGATATGGGGTTTGCGGCATTAAATTCTACTACTTAAGAGCTTTAATTTGATATACATAAACCCATTGGTCGAAGAAAGATTTATTTCTGACTCCACGCGGGCCATCCCATCATTTTTAGGCATGTTGCCCACTGGGGATTTCAGGGGACTTTTCTGAGGGAGGTCAGGGGATGGTATAGAACACATTCCAGCTAAAATTCGCTGTCCAAAAATTATTTCATTTTCCAGCCACATTTTGGTTTAATTTTACTACACTACTACCAACTATGCCACGCTGCTCTCCGCTTCACTCGACAATTGTTACACTACTTGGCCAGTTGATACCCAAGTTTTTTGTGTTGATCAAATTAAACGCATTTCCCGTGGCATATATTTTTATGTCTTCCCAAATAGGTCTTAAACTAGAGTTCCCTTACATGTTAGTTTCATGTGTAAAGGTTTAACAAATTGCAGTTATCTCAATTGATGTAAAACTTTTGACTGTGTGATCAAATACTTTACATAATTTTTACATCAAAATGATGTCAAGTTTTTAACGAGTTCAATTGTTTTAAACAAATAACAATGTTCTCTTGTTGTAAAAGACTTAAAGAAATTTTTTTTCTTCATTTATTACATTACCTTTTAAATTTAAGAATGCAAAACTTTTACATCATTTTGACAATACTTGATCTAATATTTTACTTTGACGACTTTGATCACTTTTTGACGTCAAATTGACAATGTGTGCTATATGTGGGTACGTACTCAATCCCATGGTTTTTATGGGAAAATAGAAAAAATACCAAATGGAAATTCGCCGAATACGCAGGTCTGCTGCAAATTATTTGCTGATTGATAACAGTTTTAAAATTATTGTTCGATAATTTTATATGAGTTCCAAAACTGTTAGTAAAACAATTTAAAAACTGATATAAAAATTTTCTAACAAAATTTTTAAACTTTTTAAAAAATTTTTATTAATAAGCAAATAAAAATAATATTAAATAAAAATGGTTTATATATACCTCAACTGTCGAGTAATCCTTTCTCGATTACTCGACAGTTGAGGTATATATAAACCATTTTTATTTAACTTAAGTAATCCGGTTGGCTAACATCATGAAAATAATATTAAAATTGTTTCAATTCAATTTCAATATTCTTGCAAACTGTTATTATAATAACTTTTTAAACTTTTCTATTAAAATGGTTTGTAAACAGTTTTAAAACTGTTTAATCTTGTATTAAAACTTATATTAAAACAAGTTTTTTTATAACTGATATCAAAATTATTTTAAAAAAACAATTTTAAAAGTGTTTAAACTGTTATTAAAACTTGTATTGATATGAGTTTATAAACTTGTATCAAAACAATTTCGAAAGTGTTTAAACTGTCTTTAAAACTTGTATTGATATGAGTTCATAAAACTTGTTATAAAACAATTTTAAAATGATTTAAAACTTGTATTAAAGTTGTTTTAATACCAAACTTATATCAAAATATTTTGAAATTGTATTAAAACAATTTAAAAACAGTTTCCAACAATTTTTATGCTCATTTTTATCTTTCTGTATGGTAGAACAGTAAATTTGTCGTCTTGGGATTTCTTTTGCATAATTATTTCAGAAGAACGCATTGTGTATCCATACATAACTTCCACAAACTTAATATTGTGTGTTTTTTTTTTTTTTTTTTTTTTACCTAATAAAAATGTGTTGATAATAAAAATATATATTTGAAAATTAACAATCATTAAACATTTTTATCCCCAGCTTTTTGTAAAAACTACAACTTCTATGTAGTAGATGCAGATGACGCACAAAAGTGTCAAGGTCCAATTAGACAACAACAGTCAACCTCCAAAGTCCCCCGTTTTTAAGTACCTCTGTTCCGCAAATCAGGATATTCTACCCAAAGGTGTCAGGCACCCAACCAAAAATAATTAGCACCTACCATGATTTATTTATAATAGGTCGTAATGGCGCCGCACTCTGGCTATTGGCTGCAAAGGTTGTCATGACAACTCAGCTACACTATTAGTTTTAGTAGTTTTCAGCAACCTTTTGGAAAGTGTACAAACAACAAAATACCCCCGTTGCAGCAGACCTGTGTACTTAGCGAACTTCCAAACGATCTTGAGAACGTTTATTTTCCCCATAAACACCATAGGAATGGGTATGTAGGTTTGCTGCCTTGGGATGTTGTTAGAAAATGTTAGTTTTGTTAGGAAATGTAATAGTTACGTTAGGTAAATGTCAAACTATATCAATATTCAGCACTTTTTATTTTTCCCCATAAACCCCATGGGGGTGAGTATGTAGGTTTGCCGCCATATGGGTGTTGTAAGCAAATATCAGTTAAATCCTACCTAGTGAATGTACATACCAAATATATTATCAAGTCATGGTGTTCTTTTCATTTTCCCCATAAACCCCAAAGGGGTGAGTACGTAGGTTTGCCGCGATGTGGGTGTTGTAAGCAAATATCAGTTGAACCCTACCAAGTGAATGTACACACCAAATTTTATCAAGTTATTCCATTAAATAAGCGAGATACAGGATTGCGTTAATTTCCCATAAGATTAACATGGAAAACCTATTTTTGGCTTTTCTCCGTAACCTGTTAAGGGAAGATAAAAATTCAAAATACTAAATTGTTTGTTTTTTAAGCTCTTTTAAATGGTTTTAGTTAAAATTGTTGAATTTTGAAAATTATGCTCCAAAAATGCAAAAAACCCATTTTTGACGCTTTTGAAACCCCATAAAACCCCGTTCCCATAACCCGATCATGCTGGTTCGCGAACTCATGAAAATAGACCTAGTCTTTACACCTTCATACCAAATTTCATCAACATCAGAGGTCCCCTTCAAAAGTTATCAGTACCACGGACACATAGATATATATGAAAATGAACGAACGGTGTTTTTGGCTTCTGGGGACCTCAAAACGAAAAAGTAACATGGTCCCGGGCTTAGGTCTTACCATGGCTTCTACCATAATAGCGTATTCCCTATAGGGAAATTCGCTAAAATTATGTGCGCCACTGGAATCAAGTCTTACACACAGCCAGTTACCCCAAATTACAGCTAAGGTCATCTAACAAAATTTTCTACATTTATTTTTGTATAAGAATAAGAATAAGAATATTTATTTCTCCATCAAGATACAATCATGCATATAGAGAATTGTCACAGACATGTCTAATAACTAGAGTAGATAAAAATACAAAAACTAACAAAATAATAAGTATGGTAACAAAAATTAAAATAATGGTTCGTTCTTAGCACATCAAATCATATTTTGCTTTTTGTTTCAAAAAATTCATCAAGGCTATAGAAAGTTTGTAAGATAAGGTAGTCTTTTAATTTTTTTAAGAAAAGCCTATTAAAAATATTGTTTTTATCCAAAGTGAGAAATTTATTGAACCTTACACACCATATAATTAGTGGACTTTTCAAATTTAGTAGTTGAATGTGAGGGATACGTAATAAAGTTATGTCTGGTGTCGTATGAGTGTGGAACATTAATCATATTTCTAAAAATTTCTTTATTCTTAATGTAAAATTTGCAAAGTTCATATATGTAAAGACAAGGCAATGTCATTACCCTTAGGTCTTTGAAAATTTGCTGGCAGGGTTCATCAAAAGCCGCATTATTGATTATTCTTACAGCTCTTTTCTGGGCTCCAAATATTCTATTAAAATTTACTAATTTAGTGCTTCCCCAAATTGTTAAGCCGTAGATTCAAAATTCAAGATTCAAGATTCAAGATTCAAGATGTTTATTGTCGTAAAACATTTAACAATAAATGTATTGACAACGTCAATGCAGTAACATAATACAAAACAATTGTCTATGGATTACAGCAGATTAAAATTAATTAACATACAATGACATGGGCACAGAGACAATAACAAAACATAAAAATACTGCATGAGAATTGCACAATTAAAAGAATACAAGATAATATCTAGTCATAGACACATAACAATAGAGATTACAAATAATTGGTCACATTGCAGGTGGTAACTTAGATGAGACATTTAAAATCGATACTGAAAAAATCATTTACTTTGTACAAACATTCATTTCTTAAAATATTTTTCACTTTAGCTTTAAAATTAATATTATTCAGCACTTTAATTTCATCTGGCAAAAAATTAAAAAATTTTATGGCCATGTAAGACCAATTTTTTTGGGAACTTGCATACTGAAATTGCTGTAATCTAAATTTATCCCTATTTCTTGTATTATACTTGTGAACATCACTGTTTAGGCCAAATTTATCCTTATTAGTTCTAACATAATTAAGTAAGTGCAATACATAAAGAGAAGGGAGACTTAGTATGCCAAGTTTTATAAATAAAGGCTTACAGTGAGTTCTGCCATCAACACTACATATTATTCTAATAGCTCTCTTTTGTAAAACAAAGAGTCTTTCAGCTTGAGCACCATTTCCCCAGATAGCAATACCATAACATAGTATGCTTTGTATTTGTGCATAATAAACTTGGACTAAAGTATTCATGTTTACTGCAGAACTTAATCTCCTAAGCATATAAATACCCTTGTTCATTTTTTTAATAGTGTCATTAATGTGCTTATCCCATGATAGTTTAGAGTCAAGCCAAATGCCCAGAAACTTCAGTGTACTATTATGCTCCATATTAAAATTATTGTTTCCATAACTAAAATTAATATCACAGATTTTTTCTAAGTTTAAGGACAAATTATTTGCTAAACACCAGTCGTTTATTACAGAGGAACTACCGTCTAAAATTTCTTTTATCACAACATCGTTTTTACCACAGGTTTTAAGACCAAGATCATCAGCAAACAGTACACAATCATTGTAATCATTATCAATATTAGCTGGTAAATCATTAATATAAATGTCAAACAATATAGGGCCAAGTATCGAGCCCTGAGGTACGCCATATTTAACTAATCTACCAGAAGAAAACAAACCATCTTTACATACAAATTGTGTCCTATTACTTAGATATGAAGCTATGAGGGAAACTGAAACCTCTTTAAAACCATAATGCTTCAACTTAGTAGTGAGTACATTGTGACTAACAGTATCAAACGCTTTAGACATGTCATAAGATCTAAAATTAACTGTAACCTCCTTTTCAAGACTGTTAACAACCTTATCAACCAAGCCAAGCACTGCATCACCTGTGCTTCTATTAGGCCTAAAGCCAAATTGTTTATCAGAGAAGATACCATTACTTTCAAAATAATTCAACATTTGACTCTGTAAAATTGACTCAAAAACTTTGGAGATTACTGGCACAATAGAAATAGGCCTATAGTTAGACATATCTTTTTTGTTTCCTTTTTTAAATATTGGTAACACCTTGACATTTTTAAGTTCTTTAGGGAATACACCATGTATAATACACTCATTGAAAAGATAACACAAAATTTCACTTACATAGCTACTTGATACTTTAAGAATAACAGCATTGATCCCAAATACATCCAAGCAATTACTATTTTTGACACTATTCATTGACTTGAAAAACTCTTCAACACTCACCTTACTAAAATTAAACACAGTGTTGGGTGGAAGACAGTTTGTGAGATAGTATTGCATGCTATAATTGCTGTTTGTTACACTTCCACTAAGTTCATTGACATGGTCAACAAAAAAATTGTTAAAATCACCAGATGAAATTCTTACATCTGTTGGGGACTCCTTACAATTAATATTAGTTAAACTATTTACAATTTTCCACAAGGCTTTTGTTTTATTTTGGGCATTAACAACTAAACTGTTAAAATAATTGATTTTTGCTTTTTTTATACTTCTTTTATAAACACCTCTAAAAAAAGTGTACTCTCCTTTCACCAAAGGACTATTAGACAGTTTTGCAAGATTATACAGCTTGTCACAATG